>LNAC01000100.1:2296083-2355937 GCA_002007465.1 Ailurus styani
AGAGCCCGATGCAGGCCTCGATCCCAGGACCCTGAGATCATGACCTGGGCCGAAAGCAGAGGCTTTAACCCACTGAGCCACCCAGGCGCCCCTGCTGATTTTTTTTTTAAGTTTTTATTTATTTATTTGGCGGAGAGAGATTACAAATAGGCAGAGAGGCAGGCAGAGAGAGAGGAGGAAGCAGGCTCCCTGCTGAGCAGGGAGCCCAATGTGGGGCTCGATCCCAGGACCCTGAGATCATGACCTGAGTCGAAGGCAGAGGTTTTAACCCACTGAACCACCCAGGTGCCCCACAGCCTGCTGATTTTTAACGTTCCAGATTTTAAGCCCCACTGTTTGCTAGCCCCTTTTGATTTTCAAAGACAAATGTTATAGAAATTTGTCTTCCCTACTGGAGTCTCTGGTGCCTGGGTGCTTAGTGTGATTGTCTGCTCCTGCTCCTCTCCCCTCACCACGCCCCCTGTGTCCCCTCCTCTTAGGGATAGTCATGCAGGTCCCTTTGGCCCCAGACCACATCTCAATCCTTTCTACCCTCTTTGATGTGGCCTCCTCTACATTTAGCTGTGGATTCTGTTCTGAGAGTCTTTAGGACATTTCCTGGATTATTTATACTGATGTAAGTGCTATCTAGTTGTATCTGTGGGATGAGGTGAGTTTAGGATCCTCCTGTTCCACCATCTTCTCCAGAAGTCTACAGGTTAGTATTTTTAATATCACCCCTGTACTTTACCTGAGATATACCTGGATCTCATTTTGTGAGGAAAGTTGATTACACAGGAGTTGATACTCTAATGTTACTTCATTGGTCTGAATATGTAAACTGGTAATGTAAAATTAAATATTCAAAGGCATACTTTTAGGTGTCAAAATCTAGAAGTTTGGAATAAGTGTTTGCTGCGCTATCAGAAACCTCATTTATTTCAAGATTTATAAAAGAGTAATTCTTATTCCTGCTAATAACCTCGTTGTGAATACAATCATTAAAATTAATCATGAAAACTTTTTGGTACTTGGAATTTATCGTGCCTGTTGTGTGAAAGCTTCCTAAGTTCGTCTCTTGGATACTTGCTTTATTGATATATTTTCAATTACCCAATATATAATACTCTAAGAGCTTTTCATAGATGTTTTCCTGGCTTTATGAAGTACTTCTGCTTTGATAAAGAGTATTGCTACAGATATCAAGAAAAAGTTATTGGTAATATTTTATTACTCCAAAGGGAAATTAAAGGAAGTATTCTGCCTCATATTTAATATTTACTACTATAAAAAGAATTAAAAGGGCAATCACTAAATATGAAGGCATACAGCTCAGAGAAAGAGCCCTAAAAGCAAAGTCTCAGAAAAAGAAAGGAAAAAGAAGGACCAAGATACATTAATTGGGCATTCCACTTCCAAAATGATATTTAGCCCCCTCTCTAGATAGAGCTATAGAAGGAAATGTACTGCATGTGGTTTGTTTTTCTCAGCCACTTCTTGTAAAATTGATAGACTTTACCATTCTATGATAATTCAGTCAGAACACCAGTTTAAAAGAGCCATGACTCAGTTAGATTATGCAAAAACAGTCACTTTTATGTGAAACTGCCACAAAGGAAACAACAAGGGTAGCAAATTATTATTATTACAGTTACGTGCCACTTATAATGTGCCAGGCATTGGTATAAGCACTTTACACAAATTAACTTGTATAATCCTTACTACAACACTATTATCATGACTTCCAGTTTACAAGTGCAGAAACTGAGTCACAAAAGTTCACCTGGGTTATAGACTTTATAAGTTACATAAAATATAAGATATAAGTGATATAAAATGATTCACATCCAGGTTGACTTATGATGATCTGTGTCATAACCTTTGTATGAATTGCCTCTCATAGGAAGCTCTTGAATATTACCCTCCTGTAACTGTGTAGCTAAGGATTTATTTTCCTTTTTCACTACAATATTGGAAAATTATCATCCAGAAATACTTAACATTGAAAAGTAAAACTGACAGAGACTGACAAGAACTGGCAGGGAACAGTTAAAAGGAATATTTTCATGGCAGTATGGAACCTCATATATGCTGGCCATCAATGCAACATCCTTGGGTTTTTATTTAACTAATATGATTGAAAGATGTTTACTCTGGACCATGATTCTTGGGGAGTTCCAGCTTCTAAGTAGTATCCAATTAAACAATTATCAGGATTATTTCCTTTCACACAACAGCCAACACCAGTAGGACACACTGGCTCATCAATTTCACTGTCTCTGGTTTCTGGCTACCAGTCAAATGAAAAGAACTCATATACATAATTATCAGCTTGAGTGGTTAGTCTCAATTTCAGGTTTTCAGATTTCTAGTTTGTTTGCCTTTCCTCAATTGTTGTTGATTCCTTTTAGATTAATAAGAGTCTTTTAAAAAAGTGTGTGGGGGGAAACTGGGTGATGCAGTTGGTTAAGCATCTGACTCTTGATTTCAAATCAGATCATTATCTCAAGGTCATGATATCAAGCCCGGCATTGGGCTCCCTGCTCAGGGAGGTGTCTGCTTGAGATTCTGTCTCTTTCTCCCGCTGTCCCTTCCACTTGTGCTCTCTCTCACACTCTCTCTCTAAAAATAAATAAATTAAACAAACAAACAACTCTTACAGCAACAACAACAAAAGAGTTAGAATGTGAGACCAAGAAGGGTTAACAGAGCTTTTCTAATCCAATGGTTCCCAGCCACTGGGTGGGCTCCTGGGAACCACAGAATTATTGCTAAGGAGGTATAAATTTTGTGTGTGCGCTAAGAGTCATTGGTAAGGTGCACAAATAAAATGTTTCCACAGAGGTTAAGGGACTTGTTCATGTCACACAGACTGCCAGTGACAACTGTGATGAGAAACTTCTGAGTCTGAGAAGGACTCAGCCTAGAGCAAAGCACTTTCTTTCTTCAGCTAAAAATCTATAGATAATCTAAAAAATTTAATATCATCTTGATCCTATCTGGAAACATACTCACTTTACATCCTACTCAAATGTCCCATTATATTTGGTGATAAGAGACAGAGTAGAACATGTAAGTAAATCCAGATAATCCCCAAAACGTGGTTTAATTCATAGTCCTAATGACTTCTTCACTGTAATTTCTGGATTTTTAAAAATATTGAACTTTGATTTTAAGTAACTAAATTAGTTAATATTATTTTCCTTCTTCCATTCATAACCATTTTAAGATATACTTATTGCATAGTCAAACAGCCTGAAAGCAGGCATTAAGTGAAAACACAGAAGACCTTACATATGGTTCTAAGGTCTAATACACTTAGAGTTACTATCACACAATTTTATCTTAATAAAACTACGCAGCAGGAATGTAGAGAATCTTCTAATAAAAGCTGAGCCAAATAAACTTGCCAAAATGTGACCATGTTTTATACTACTAAAAATAGCATTTCATGTGACTCAACATAATTATGATTTATGTGCTTTAATATACTTATTATTCATGCAATAAATTGTCTATAATTTTATTCTACTCATGAATATCACATGCATTTCTGATCATGCTGCACAATTATTATAATATCTAAAAGGAAATAAAAATCACTTTTATTTCATTTTACAAAATGTTGAAACTCAACTAAAGTCAGAACATGTTTCATAATTTCTCATAGCGAAATAAAAATCTGGGAATCCTATTAAAAATTAAAGGTTTAAGGTTACCACTATAATAAAAGAATGTTTGGCTCAAGATAGGAAATGTAATTTCACAATTAAGGTATGATATTTCAAAGTCCTGAACATATGAAATGAGATGTGGTATAGCAATGGAATTTAAAATGATTTAATATTATACTTCTAACCACATTGTTTAGAGAGAAAAAAAGCAATGCTTTCCTTCACTTTTCACTGCAAAACTGAGAACCAATTCAAACATCCAGTTCCCCTCTGAACACTAAGTACCAGCACAAAGAAGTCACAGATGGCCATGAGAGACTGCCAACACCTTTCATTTTGCTTGTTTTAATTATCAATGTTGCCAGTGCAATTCCTTTTTTCAAAAACAGATTTATTTATTTTAGACAGAGGGAGAGAAAGAGAGAGAGTGCATGACTAGGAGGGACAGAGCAAAGAGAATCAGAAGCAGACTCTGCTCTGAGCGTGGAGCCCAGTGTGGGGCTCCATATCACCATCCCGAGATCACACGACGGAGCAGAGACCAAGAGTTAGGCACTTCACCAACTGTGCCACCCAGCGACCCCACCATTGCAATTCTTTGAAACCATCGCCACTTGGATCCTCAGGCCAGTTCCCATCCTGAAATGTGTAAGTTTACTCAGAACTGTAGCCTAGCGATGAAGTCAAGTTTTTTGTTTTTTGTGTTTTTTTTTAGGAAGTTGGTAAGGAAATGGTTTATTATCCTTCTGGTCTCCTATTCTTGAGATCAGGAAGTACCAAGGGAATACAATGGTAATGTTTGCTAAGTGACCTAGAGAAAGAGCACAGACTCTCCATATGGCTTTTATTAAGTAAATGTCACTGCCAGTTCTTGGCCAAACGGACCACATTTGTTAAGACAGAATCTCTGAGAAAGGAGATGCAGTTATTAACTCGACTTGTTTGTGGCTTCACTGGGATCTGGAGTCTGCAAAGGAAATTATTAGATTCTAACATTGTCCATTAAACCATACATTTATGTGTTATTTACCTTTATATCTCTCTGTTATTCCCTGAAGAGAAATGCCCTGATTCTGACTACAACATGAGCTCAAAAAGGACCAACAGATTGAAATGAGCAATAATCTAGTAACTCCTGTTCCTGAAAGGCTATGAAAGAAGTGTCTAAAAAAGATGCATTTGGGTTGGAGAACTTGGCCATGAAGATTTTAATTTATGTGAGCAGTGTCCTGACATGCCAACAATAAAAACAATGTCCCTTGGAGTTCTGCAGTGTCCAACCACTGAAGTTTATATAGGATCCTGGTTGATATAAGAGGCGGACATATTTTTTAGTGGCTTGTATTCTTCTACTTATGTCTGAGTGATGTTAGTTTACCCAGCGGTAATCGAAAGTAGCTTACTGAGATAAAGCACAGTTAGTCTTGTTCAGGAGAAGACATTTGTGCCTCACACTTATAGGTGTGGAATAGAATATATGTTTTAGGAAAAATAATATTGAGTGGACTACAAAGTAGAAGATATGGGATATATTGTTTATTACTTATTACCAATGACTGGCACATTATTGGCACTTAAAATACAATTGAATGAAAAAGTGAATTTATTTAACCTGGAGAAGATAATGCTTGTCCCTCACCCTTCATCAAGCTCAGATGTTACTGCAATTGATATCATTTCCTCCAGTGTTTATGAAGCTTCTAAAGAAGGAAGCCAATGCAATACCAAAAAAACCCAACAGGGGCGCCTGGGTGGCTCAGTGGGTTAAGCCTCTGCCTTTGGATCGGGTCAGGATCTCAGGGTCCTGGGATGGAGGCCCACATTGGGCTCTCTGCTCACCAGGGAGCCTGCTTCCCCCTCTCCCTCTGCCTGCCTCTCTGCCTCCTTGTAATCTCCCTGTCTCTCCCTGTCAAATAAATAAGTAAAATCTTTAAAAACAAAAACAAAAACAAAAACCAACCAACCAGCAAACAAAAATGAGGTTGTAGAAACCAACTGGGCATGTTAATCTTGTGTGTCTCTTAGCAACCTCACCAGCCCAATTTTTTTACTAGTGAATTATCTTATACATGTGAAATCACTCATTAGTTTAATAGAAGACAACATATGAGACTCTAGTAATTGCTGCCCAGAGTATAAAATATTACTACCAGTTCAGTAATGAAAGTGATAATAAATATAAGGCTATAGATACAGACACATCAACTACAGGTAATGCCGGCAAGAACTATACTCACTATTGTTTAATGAAAAATAAAATGATAACTATGATACACCAAGCATATTTTGACTTTTACAAATATAAAGCAGAAATGTTAAACTTAACATACCAAGTTGTATCTTCTCCTGTTGTTAAATTTGCTTTAAAAAAAAATAAGACAAACTAGGGTCTTGTCAAGTAGGGGTGAGTAGGATGAAAGTATGCTTTATTTGGTTTTATAAATAGGATGTATTTACATACTAGGTTAAAAATAAAGGGTTGAGTAAAATTTTGTGACTTTGTTGAAGCTAAGATGTTTACATAAGTCAAAACCAAGGCCAAGAATATATTTTGAGCATCATCTCAAACATCTCTTGAAAAGGATATATCATCAAGAGACTGTCCATTGGGAGGAATGCTTATAGAACTCTCCACAAGTACCCCTGGAAGAAAGAATCTTTCCAATTTTCATGGGCACTTGATACAATGGCTAGGAAAGCAGATATTATGAACATAAAGTACTTTCCTTTATGAAAGAAGATGAAAATAGAAAATAGGAACAGAAAAATTCCCTGAAGTTGTACAAAAATACTTAAAGGAAGTAATGTCATATTGCCATGGAAGATCAAAATATTAGTATTAAGATTCATAAGAGACATACTTTAGTCTTGAATTCTAAGGGAAGGGATTTTAAAAATTATCTAAAGCTTTATTACTGCAGATATATAGTTAGCTTCTCTTGGGAACTTGTGAAGAATCTTTGATTTATTTAAGAATAATTCAGGACAAACTGGAAAAAAAAAACAACAACACTGCCTCAGAGGAAGAACACGCTGGCGCTAGTGAACAAAGGAACCGACTTGTAAGTTTAATTACTTAGTAATTAATTGCTGGCATTACAAAGCAGATCATCGACACTGTCTGGTCAACCCAGTGAAGAATTTTGAAGCTATATAAAAAGTGTAGTTTCATCAAGAATTTAGAAAGTCCCTTGATAGAAAAATGCTACTTCAGGTAATGTATAAGATTGAGAACAGGTTATTGCTTTTTGAGTAAGAAAGTTATATTGTAATGCTTTCAGGGACACAGAGAATTCAAGAAACAAGTGTTGAGCATTTATTGTGCCAAAGACACAGAGCTAAGTTGAAGGGACAGAGGAACAACCCGCCTCTAAGGAATTTGTTGCAGGCGCCTGGGTGGCTCAGTGGGTTAAAGCCTCTGCTTTCGGCTCAGGTCATGATCTCAGCGTCCTGGGATCGAGGCCCGCATCGGGCTCTCTGCTCGGCGGGGAGCCTGCTTCCTCCTCTCCCTGTCTCTCTGCCTGCCTCTCTGCCTACTTGTAATCTCTCTCTCTGTGTCAAATAAATAAATAAATAAATAAATCTTTAAAAAAAAAAAGGAATAAAGGAAAGTCTTAAGGAGGCACTAGAATTACTTCTTGCCTTAAGGGAAGAGAAAAAAAAATTAAGACAAAGGATCATCTCAGGTAGAGGAATAAAACTGATAGGAATCATAATGTTATATTGTGAGGCAATGCAGAAACCAGCCTAGGTAGAGCAAAAAATAGGGAATATGGGTTGGGTAGGAAGCACAAATAAGGCTGGTGACTTATAGGTGAGACCATATTATTAATGGTCTTAAAAGTCTCCAATAAAGGTTTGATTTGATGCTTTAGAAAAGAGACCCTATTGACTGTCTTTATTTATTTATTTATTTATTTATTTATTTATTTATTTATTTATAAAGATTTTATTTATTTATTTGACACACAGAGAGAGATCAGATCACAAGTAGGCAGAGAGGCAGGCAGAAAGAGAGGAGGAAGCAGGCTCCCTGCTGAGCAGAGAGCCCGATGCAGGCCTCGATCCCAGGACCCCGAGATCATGACCTGAGCCAAAGGCAGAGGCTTTAACCCACTAAGCCGCCCAGGCGCCTTGATTGTCTTTAAAGTAGTATAATATCCTTCTCAGACATGGTTTTGCAGGATGGTTTCCGTCCTGGAGAGATGCAAGAGCTCAGACTGAGAAAGAGTAGAAAGTAGATTATTGCAGTAATGCATGGATGATGTGGCTATAACTAAATTATACAGAGAAAACATACAAAATATATTCCAAAGTAAAGTTAATGAAATTTATGCTAAACTTGGATGACAATTATGGAAAGAGGAAGTTGGGGAGAGAGTTGGTTTGAGAACAAAAATTGATGAAACAGATATTCAGATAGCTTCAGAAGCCTACATTTGTTCGTCCCACATCCTCAGGCTCTTATTACAGTAGGCAAAATTCTAAGATGGTGGCCAATGACCCTTGCCCTTATGATCTTCTCCCCATGGGAATAGGCAGAACCTATGGATTTGTTAAGATATCTCTCTTGTGATCATGTTATCTTATATTTCAAGAAAAAAATTTGAAGATTTAATTAAGATCACTAATTAGTTGACTTTGGGTTACTCAAAAGGGATATTATCTGGCTGGACCTAACCTAATCATGGAAACCCTTTAAAAGCAGAGTTTTCTTTGGCTGGGAGCACTAGAGACAGTTGAAGAGATGTGAAATGTGAGAGGGAGGTTCTCTGCTGCTGAGATGGAGGGGGTTAGAGGACAAGTGTCTAGGAGACGGGACTGCTGAGAGCAATCCCGGCAAACACAGTAAGAAAATGGGAACCTCAGTCCTATAGCTATAAGGAACTGAATTCTGTCAATAACAGAATGAGTCTGGGAAATGGCCCTATGCTCCAGATGAGAATGCAGCCAGCTGGCAACTTGATTTAAGCCTGAGCAGCCACATCTTGGCAGATGTCTGACCTATAAAACTATAAGGTAATAAATAGGGGGGAGATACCAAGTTTGTGGTAATTTGTTATGCAGCAACAGGAAAATAATAAAGGTCTAGAAACTAAGAATTCTTGGGGCCCCAAAATAATTGCTTATTGAAATATTTCCAAGCCAGCTATAAAAAAAGAAATGTTTAGCTCTTGATACCTAAGATAATTAAGATCAACTGAAATCATTACCCATCCAAAGTAGAAAATAAACCTAGGCTTCTGCGGAATGTCTATTCACAGGAAAATTCTCACTGGATTAGAAAACCAAAATCAGCCTTAAAAGAAAATTTGGTCCAGCTACTTGTCTCCAAGTGCATAAATAATTATATAGGGAAGGTTGTACCTATGTCTTTTCTTAAAATTCAACAAGAACGAACGACACTTTGAAAGTGCATCCAAGCATATTTAAATGCCACTTAATACCTAAATGTAATTTCTCTTAGTTAAATTTAACTACCATAGCCCTAGAAGATTATTAGTCAAGATCTATTCACTGAGAAAAACTCTTCATATATTTAAAAAGAAGACCTTGTCAAAAGAAAGAAAGGGGGGCACCTGGGTGGCTCAGTGGGTTAAAGCCTCTGCCTTCGGCTCAGGTCATGATCTCAGGGTCCTGGGATCAAGGTCTGCATCAGACTCCCTGCTCGGCAGGGAGCCTGCTTCCTCCTCTCTCTGCCTATCTTTCTGCCTACTTGTGATCTCTCTCTGTGTGTCAAATAAATAAATAAAATCTTAAAAAAAAAAAACAGAAAAGAAAGAAAGGAACTGGTCTCTAATCATGGCTCACACTCCTTATTTATACTTGTACTTGGAAAAGACAGTTACCCTCTCAGGCTCAATTTCTTGATCTCCAAAATAATGATAATGATTATGATACAATGAAAAAGAAATAGGTGGTGATGATAGTTAAAATAGATCAGGTCATTATAATGACATTATTATGTTTATATACTCAATTCTCAAACCAATCCTATGAGATAAATAACATTAATCACTTCATTTTGCATAAGGAATATAGACTTTGAATGATTATTTACCTGTCCAAGATCACAAAGCTATTTGATACAGGACTTAGATATAAGCCCAAGTCTCTCTGATGCCAATGCCAAGCTCTTAGCCAGTATGTTATTATGACTTATTATTTACGATGTTGTGAGGATTGAGTAATGTATGTGAAATAACACTGAACACTTTAAATGATGTTATTACATGTATTTATTTTAAAGATTTTATTTATTTATTTGAGAGAGCAATCATGAGCAGGAGGAAGGGGCAGAGGGAGAAGTAGGATCCCAGGTCAGCAGGGAGCCCAGGAGGGGCCCGGTCCAGGACCCTGGGATCATGACATGAGCTGAGGGCAAATACTTAACTGACTGAGCCTCCCAGGTGCCCGATGTTATTACATTTAAAAGACACTAATTCAGTTATCCTTTAGTCTCCTTTCTCCAAATTATTCAACAAGTATTCAATGATAAAGTTACTACAAATTATATCACTCATCAGTAGTTGGGGACATTTTCTTTCAAATTATAAGACTAAGGTCTTATGTTGCTTGTTTAATTAGAGGTGCTGTGTTAAATACACACAAGCTGATTTATCATTGGTTATCATTTTCTGTTATGTTTGGTAGCGCTAAATGATAAAAAGACTGCCCGCCCACTCTGACACTGGGTGTGAGCTGGTGCAGGCACAGAAATTTCTGAGTTAGTGACAATGGGGACTTGGAGAATATCACCCATCAACTTGGTGAAATGAAGTGTTTTTCAAAAATTATCACATTAAAATTAATTTTGAGAACATTTAAAAGATCTGGGTGTTGCCAGTCTCTGTTAGGCAGTTTTCCAATGGACATTTTTTTTTTAATATAAAATTCGGATGAGTCAAACTCAGTTCAAAGTTGTAATTAATCTAGTGGTTGCCTCATTCCTAGAGTTTAGTCACTTAGCTCACTAACATTCTCCACTTCTTTATCTGAGAATAGGGGCCTCTGAGTCACATTTGCCTTCCTTTCCAGTTTAGGGATTTCAGAAGGTCAAAGACTGCATCCTCTTTTTCTTCATTTTCATTGTAAGATTTTCATATCCTTTTTTGGTACATGATTCTCTGACATTGGTGATGCCACAGGAATTTAAGTGCATGTTTGATTAACAAGGTGTTGAGTCCGGTAAGTATCATTACAGCATATTGGAAGGGAACCCTCAAAAGAAATGACAAAACATCCATTTCTCACCTTTGTGATAGCAGTTCAAACTGCTCATTATGGGATATGAGAGGCTATAATGCTGGTAGTGGTTGGTAGAGACTCTTTCTTCCTATATAATTCCCCGACTAGACCCCAGCAGGGCTATTACTAAGCGGAAGTGAGATTGTAAGAGGGGGAACAGGGGAAGCCTGCCCTGGAATGGAAACTTACCTAAAAAATAGTGTGTGATATAAAGAGAGAGAGAAAAATAATGTGAAAACCAATGAAAATTAGATTTTTTAAAAAAAATTCCTACTTCTTGGTATTTAATTGTATTACTCTTGGTCCTGGAAAGTTTCTGAATCTATCTTTTACAATAGCCTTAATCCATTTCTGCTTTTTGAAATAAGCCATGTCTAGACCCCTATTCATGCTTATGCCAAATCTCAAATTCTTAAATGTGCATACTAGTTAGGGAAGCATACGATTTTTAACTTTTCTAGTAAAAGCCTTGTTTGCAGGGATGCATTAAAGGACTTCTAGTAAATATTAAAGCCCAATCAGCTGAAAACTATGAAACCAAATTAAGTTTTAGGCAGTTTTCTGAATATTGAAAGATAAAAATCTTTTACGTTAAGACAATGAATATTTTTGTTAACCGCTCCAAATACTATTGATGTTTTACTGAAGAGCTATAAAAGGAAGTAAATCTATAATAGCAATGAGAACATGAGACAGAGATTTTTTTTTAAAGGTTTTATTTATTTATTTGTCAGAGAGAGAGAGCACGAGCACAGCAGGGGGAGCAGCAGGCTGCGGGGGCGGGGGCGGGGGGAGCATGTTCCCCGCTGAGCAAGGAGCCCGATGCAGAGCAGGGCTCGATTCCAGGACCGTGGGATCACGACGCAAGCCAAAGGCAGACGCCTAACCAACTGAACCACCCACATGCCAATGAAATAGAGATTTTGATGAATTACATGAAAAAGAAGATACTAGATTTCACATATGTGACACAGAGAGAAGGGAGCAGAGGCATACACAAATGTTCAGTAGAGAGGCCTTCGTTACACTGACATTCCAGAGATGCTCCAAGCAAGGAGACGGCATGTTTAAAAGGAGGAAGGGACATTCAGTGAAAATAGGTTAGTAGGTTTCACTTTATTCTCTTCTCTTGCTATCCTTGATTCTGGACAGCCGATTGAGTGTGAAAACAAAAAAAAATCTATCTGACCTTGGCAGTGGTTACATGCTTTTCCACTCGACCAAATTTAATGTCATCACCTTAACTGCATTGCAAATCATTATTTTTATTTGATTCCTTACTGAATTCAACTAAAAAATATAACACGACTTAAAAACCATTAATGAGTTTAAACATGTGCTGAATCAATAGATGAAATATGGGAGGCAATTACAGTTTCAAAAACAGAATGCTTACTTAGTAGTAACCTCAACAATGTAAAAATAATATAGCTAATAGCTTGGAGGGTGAGGGAGAAGAGGTAAGAGGAATATAGGATTATTATTTAAAGTAAGAATTAAAAGAAACAAAACCAAGTCTGCAAAGAGCAGTCTGGGAGGAGAATCAGAGGTAGTTTAAGAGAGTGAATTTCCCATCTTTGATAGTTTGTAGTTAAGAGTTACTGTTTAAACTTACAAATAAAAAAATTAGAGTAGGGAAATTATTTAGGATTATAAAAAACAGAAGAACTAAATGCAGGAAGAGTTTTAAGTGGTCACTCTGGAGAGTAGGATTAGGAGTAGTAATAATTTGCTTTCTGTTTACATGTTTCATTGCTACTTGAGTTTTTGTTTCTGTCATGTTCATGTATTATATGCTAATTTTAAAAATCACGTAACAAACCTACAAGCCCCCCTCCTTTAAAAGTCATACAATTAGAGACATAAGAAAACTTATCTTAGATTTCAAAATTATTATTGTATGAAAAAAATTATCATTGTATGATATAAGATAACATTCCCTAATGTATTTAATGAATCTGATAAAGATAGTAAAACAAAACTATGGGCCAAGTTCAATATGAAATGATGCTCATATCATTGGAATTCAAGAAAATTAAAATTTAAGCCAAAAAAAAAATACCTCCACACATTAATTTGACAGAAGTGTCTGGCAATACCAAGTATTGATGAGGAACATTATCACCCATTGGATGATGGGTGTCTAAACTGTTACAACCAGTTCAGAAAACTGTTTAGTATTAGGTAACAAAATTGTGGTGCACGTACACGACAAGCCACTTTTGGATATATGCTCTAGAGAAGCTCTGATAATACACACTAGAACATTTCCAGCATCATTAATCATGCTAACAAAACCGCTGGAAACGATACTGATACAATGGATATATAAGTTGCCTTGTACTAATCCAAAGAAGTATTTATAGTAATGAAAATGCATAATCCACAGGTAAACTAAAAACATGGAAGAAATTCACAAATGTATTGTTGACTAAAAAAAGCAAGATAGAAAAGAATGTGTACATTTATGTAAAATTCAAAAACGGGTAATCCACAATATATTATTTAGGGATGCATGTATGGTTGGCGAAACTATGAAGAAATCCAGGTAAATTATTAAGATAAAACACAAATTCTGGTTACCTTAGGGAAGCAAAGAACTATGATTCAGGATTTTTTGAGGTCCCTCTTTTATGTATGGCTATATCTTGACCTGAGGAATGGTTATTGCATTGTATATATAACAGCTATATATATAGTGCTCTCTCTATATAATGCACTCTTCCATATATATGATATTCCCCACAATTAAGAAAAAAGTGGGGCCTGATTTCTTCCCTGGATCTTCATTGATGAATAGGTCAAAGAATAAAGAACATCTTCATGCACAGCAAAAAAGCATCTGAATGCAACCTAACATCTTCCTCTAACAAACTGTTATTATATATATTAAATATAAAAATTTTATATATTAAATATCAATAATAAATACATTAAATATCAAATGGAAGTATCAAACACAAATAAATAAAATACCTATATAATCTTTCTTAATTATAAAATACCACAAGCATTTATTTTTTTAAAGATTAGCTTTTTTATTTGAGAGAGAGAGAGAGAGAGAGAGAATGGGGCAGAGGGAGAGGGGAGAAAGTCTTAAGAAGACTTTGCCCTGGGCACAGAGCCTGATGCAGGGCTCAATCCCAGGACCCTAAGATCACTACCCTGAGATCACAACCTGAGCTGAAACCAAGAGTCAGAGACTTAACTAACTGTGCTACACAGGTGCCCCAGACACCACACACATTTAAATGGATAATAGTGAGTGAAAAGTAAACACTCCCATTGAGGCATAATTCTATCAAAATGTATACAATATGTCTAAGATCTATATGAGGAAAACTACAGAATTCTGATGAAAGAAACAAAAGATATCTAATAAATGGAAAAATTTTCCATGTTCATGAATAGGAAGAATCAATATTGTTAAGATGGCAATTTTATCCACATTGATTTATAGGTTCAACAAAATCCTAATCAAAATTCCAGCAAGGTAGTTTGTGGATATCAACAAACTGATTTCAGAGTTTCTTACAGAAAGTGAAAAGATCTGTAACAGACAACAAAATAAAAAGAGGAATAAAATTAAATAACTGACACTACCTAAATTCAAGTCTATAAAGTTACAGTAATCAAGATAGTGTGGTATTGGTAAAAGACTTAGACAAATAGATTAATGGAACAAAATAGAGAGCCCAGAAATAGACCCCACACAAATATGGTCAGTTGATCTTTAACAAAGGAACAAAGACAATCCAATGGAGAAGATACAGTCTTTTCAACATGATGGCAGGATAAATGGGCATTCACATACAACAACAACAAAAAATCTAGACAGTGGCCTTATGCTGAAAACAGGCTGGAAGGACATTTTTGTGAAAGCAAAAAATTAAAATGTACCATAAGCCTAAATGCTAAAGAAAAAGCCAAAAAACAAACAAAAAAACCTCTAGAACGTAAAATAAGAGAAAATCTAGGTGACTGTAGGTCTGGCAATGAGGTTTTAGGTGAAAGATCAAGGGCACAATCCATGAAAAAGAGAATTAGTAAGTTTCACATCATTAAAATTAAAAATTCCTCTATATGAAAGATAATTAAATTGGTATTAATCCGAGCTAGATTGCTTTAAGTTAGACTATCAGTTGTAATTGCCAGGAAAATGACTATTAAAATGACTTTTAAAATATATAGTAAGAGAAACAGTAAGAGAATTTAATTGGTACACTAGAAAAAAATATATGTATATAACATAAAAGAAGGTAATAATGGAAAAACACAGGTACAAAAACACATAATATATATAGAAAACAATTAGCAAAATAGCAGACGTAATTCCTACTGTACTTCTGATTACATTAAACATAAATAGATTAAACACTAAAAATCAAAGGCAGAGGATGACAGAATGGACTTTAAAACATATTATTTATATATAGTACCTATAAGAGAAACACTTTAGATTCTAAGACATGAATAGTTTGAAAGTAAAAGTATGAAAAAAGATACGTCAGGCAAAACACAACCCAAAGAGAGTTGGAGTGACTACACTAATATCAGACAAATAGATCTTAAGAGAAATAGATTATGTAATGATAAAAGGGCCAAACCATCAAGAATGTATACAATTATAAACACATATAAACCTAACTACAGAGCCCCAAAATACAACAAACTGACAGAATTAAAAGGAGATACAGATAATTCAAAAACAATACTTGGAACCTTCAATACCCCACTTTCAATAATGGATTGAACAACAGACTGAATATCATCAAATATATAGAAGACTTGAACAATACTATAAACTGGACTTAACAGACATGTTTAGAATACTCCACCTGGCAAAAGCAGGATATGCATGATTTTTAACTACACATAGAACATTCTGCAGGATAGACCATATGTTAGGCCATAAACCAAGCCTCAATAAATTTAAAGACTGGCTGATTGATTGATTTTTCAGAGAGAGAGGGAGAGAAAGAGAGCACCAAGCAGGGGGACAGCAGGCAGAGGGAGAATCAGGTTCCCTGATGAGCAAGAAGCCCGAAGTGGGTGCGTCTGGACGTGGCACTCGATCCCAGGAGCCTCAGATCATGACCTGAGCCAAAGGCACACACTTAACCGACGGAGTCACCCAGACGTCCCCGAGCATCAATACATTTAAGAGTTGAAATAATATAAAGTGTGTTGTCTGACCACAATAGAAAAGGAAATTTGGGAAAGTCACAAATATGTGGAAATCAAACAATACACAAACAATACACTCATAAACAGCCAATCTGTCAAAGAATAAATTGCAAGGAAATTAGAAAATATTTTTAAATGAATGAAACAATAGTATAACAAATCAAAACTTATGGGATACTCTGTTTAGAGAGAAAGAGCTGTAAATGCTTACATTGAAAAAAAAGAAAGATCTCAAATAAGTAACTTAACCTTACATCTTAAGAAATAAGAAGAAAACCAAGCTAGAAACAAAGCACATAACAAAGGGAATTGTTGAGAATGACTTTCCTGTGCATGCAGTCTTTTGAATCCCACAGAACCCCGCACACCTATAAAAATGGGCCTTGGGACTGAACACTTCCTTACCAGGAGGCAGTAGGTCCTTAGGGCCTATGCTGGACTACAACTCCTGTATAGGAATATCTTTCCCTGTTTCAGACCCTTTGTCCTCCTTAAGCATGTGCATAATATGGCATCTGTCCAACCCCACTTTTTTTGGGGGGGGGGTCCAACCACACTGTTATATCTGTTCCCTGAAGAGAGGAGACAGGATGGAGCACAGGATGGTGCACGGAGGCCAGTTGCTGCTGGGAGGAATCCATTGGCGATAGAGATGAAGAGAAGACCGATACCCACTACTAAAGCTGATCTCACTCTGTCTCTTATATGTGAGTAAAGCAATGTTAGTTCATTAATGATGAAAAAGAAGATGTTGGTACTGACTTTGCAGAAATAAAAAAGATTATACGGGAATGCTCTAAATAACTACCAGCAAACTAGATATCTTTGATGAAAGGAACACCTTCTTAGAAAATTGCAAACTATGAAACTAAATCAATAAGATATAGAAAATCTAAATAGACATATAACAAATAAATAGAATTAGTAATTTAAAAATTCTATGCAAAGAAAAGCTCATGTCCAAATGACTTTACTAGTAAATTCTACCCAATACTGAAAGGAAAAATTAATATCAATCCTTTACACTCTACTCCAAAAATATAAGAGAAGGGACTACATCACAACTCATTTCATGAAGCTGGCTTACTCTGATATCAAAACCAAACAAAAATATCAAGACCCTAGAAAATTATAAGACCATACTTCTTAAGCATATAGATGAGAAAAGCCTCAGAGAAATATTAGCTAACAGAATCCAACAATATAGAAAAGAAGATAATACACAATGATCAATTAGAACTTATCCCAAGAATGTAAAATTTGTTTAACATGTGAAAATGTCCATATAAAGTACCATGTTAACAGAAAAATGGACTAAGAAATCACATTATCATCTTAATAGAGAAAAATCATTTGACAAAACCAACTCCAAAACTCAATATCATTCCATGATAATATCACTAAACCGACAGAAGGAAACTTCTTTAACTGATAAAAGCTATCTATGAAAAACCCCACACCTAAAATCATACTTAGTGATGAAAACTGAAATCTTTACTATTAATAGCAGAAAAAAAGACAAGAATAACCACTCTTAAAACATATTCAACACTGTACTGGATTCTAACTATGTAATTAGGCAGGAAAAATTAACAAAAGGAATCCAAAATGGAAAGGAAGAAATAAAACTGTTTATTAATAAATGATATGATCTTTTATATAGAAATTCTAAGGAATACGAACATACACATACGAACACACAGATATACAATTATTAGAACTAATGAAGGAGTTCAGCAAGGTTGCAGGATATAAGATCACTATACAAAACTCAATTGTTTTTCCATATACTAGCAATAAACAATTTAAAATGAAATTAAGAAAAATGTCACTTATTATAGCATCAAAAAGAATAAAATATTTAGGAATAACGTTTACAAGTCTAAGACTTGTGCTCTGAAAACTACAGAACACTTTGGAAGAAATTAAAGAAGACCTAAATAAATATAAAGCATTTCATTTCATAGATTGAAAGATAATATTGTGAAAATGAAAATACTCCTCAAATTAATATACAGATTCAATGCAACCCCCATGAAAACTCCAGCTGTGGTTGGCAGAATTGACAAGCTGGTTCTAAATTTCATATGGAAATGCAAATGACTGATGGCATAAGAACAGACATATAGATCAGTGTAAAAAAAAATGAGAGTCCCCCTCGCCAATCAATTTTTATCTGACCTTTCCTTTGTTCCTGGTTCACTCCAAGCCCATTCCTGCTGTGCGGCCTTTGTATTAGTTGCTCACATCTGTGCTTCGCAGACTTCTTGTCATACAGCGCTCAGCTTAAACTTCAGGGAAGGGTTCTCTGAACTCCTAGTGAAACATAGTCACCTATGCACTCTTTTTCCTATCCTTCTATTTTACTTCTCACCAAGCAATCTTTATGCAGCCGATATTTTTCTTCTGCTTCTTTGTTTTTCATTTGTTTATCATCTACTATCCCCATAGCACATATTCTAGAATCATACTGCTTGGTTTCTAATCCCAGCTATGTCACTTTGGGGACAACTTATATTATCTGACCATAACTCAATAGGGTTGTTGTGAGGATTAAATGTGGCAATGTTTATAGAATGCTTAAAATGTGACTGGCTTCAGTGTGTGCTAGTTATTATTATTATTTATTATGGTTCTCTTAGCAAGCATCCATATACATGATGAAATTCAACATTATTTTTGTGTAGTCAAACCACATCTTCGTATTTTTCTCCTTTGTTGGTTTTTATGGTATCTAGCAAAGCATCTGTTTTGTACAATTTCTTTGGTTCTCTGAGTAGTTCGCTCCTTCTGATACACATAAACACACATGCTATTTAAATAACAAAGATTGTCCAGGCTGTCATTTTCTTCCCTTGCAGCGATTAGGTGGGACATCTCTGCTCTCCTTATGCCTCCTTTTACATTTCCCAATCATGTCATTCTTGTCTGAGGGATCTCTCAGTAGTCTTCTAAACGACCTCCCCCAACGTTTACCCTCCATTCAGAAACACTGTAGGGCGCCTGGGTGGCTCAGTGGGTTAAAGCCTCTGCCTTCGGCTCAGGTCATGATCTCAGCGTCCTGGGATCGAGGCCCGCATCGGGCTCCCTGCTCGGCGGGAGAGCCTGCTTCCTCCTCTCTCTCTGCCTGCCTCTCTGCCTCCTTGTGATCTCTCTCTATCTGTCAAATAAATAAAACTCTTAAAAAAAACAAACAAACAAACACTGTCCCCCGTGTCCTCAGAGTCACAGAGTTAAGATGAACACATATTCAGAGAGATAGCACTGCTGATAGATCATTCTGAAAATAACAGCAAAATGTTCACATTTGTGCTTGATGAGGAAAAGAAGTGCCATAGGGTGAAGCTTGATTAATAATTATAAAATCAAGAAGGTGGGGTGCCTGTGTGGCTCAGTTGGTCAAATGCCCAACGCCTGATTTCAGTTCAGGTCATGATCTTAGGGTCACGAGATCGAGCCCCACGTTGGGTTCCATGCTCAGCGGGGAGTCTGCTTAAGATTCTCTCCCTTCCTCTCACTTTGCCCCTCCTCTTGTTAGGTGCATGCGTGCTCTCTTTCTCTCTAATAAGTAAATAAAATCTTTTTTAAAAATCAGGAAGGTAAAAGAGCACATTGAGAATGGTTTCTGAATTTCCAACTAGTGGGACATTTTTTAGACAGACAACAGAAATGAAAACAATGAACAAATAAACACATGAAAAAAATCTATTCAGAAAAAAATAGGTTATCTCTGATTTACCCGTTAAACTGATAGTCTTACCATAGTAACTTAATCTATATATATAGACATTGTTATGTAGGTAATCTGAGCATATTTGTAGGTATACTGAGGACTCTAAATTCTTTGGAAAGCCATGAAACTGAGTAGGCAACATTTTACAGCCTGAAACAGGGATTCTAATCGAGTTGAATTGTTGTAAAACATTCAACAATTCCATTACTTTGAAAATGTTAATGTGATCCTCTAGGATATAAATGCACCCTCGCTGAAATAAATTATGGACTTAAAGAATATGACTTGATTACTCTATTTTGTTTTAGCGGGTGTAGGAATATGTGCATTTTCTATTTACACTTTTCATATGCAGTAATGTTTTTTTCCTATTAGTTTTCCTTATGAGAGGTATAATGACAAATATTTCCAAGGAAAGTATAGTATCACTGATGGCAGGTCAATTAGGTGGCTAATTATCTCTAAGGACAGCCCTCTTATGTAGATGGTTTAAAGGTGCTGTATCATGCAAGAGATGGTTAAAATAATAAATGCAGAACAGAATCCATGTTTTTCTAAGTGGCATAAGGAATCAGATTTAACAAACATACAGGAAACATTAGGTTTTTAAAAGGAATAATCCAATTAAAAGATGGGCAAAGGACATGAATAGACATTTTTCAGACATACAGATGGCCGCCAGACACATGAAAAGATGCTTAACATCACTCATCACAGACAAATGCAAATCAAAACTGGAATGAGATATCACTTCATACTGGTCGGAAGGGCTAAAATCAGCAACTCAATAAACACCAGGTGTTGCTGAGGATGTGGAGAAAAGGAACACTCTTGAACTGTTGGTGGAAGGCAAACTGGTACAGCCACTGTGGGAGACAGTGTGGAGGTTCCTCAAAAAGTTAAAAACAGAACCACTCTATGACCCAGAAATTGTACTACTAGGCATTTACCCAAGGAATACAAAAATACTAATTGGATGGGGTACATGCACCCCAAGGTTTATAATAGTAGCATTGTTTACGATAGCCAAATTATGGGAAAAACCCAGATGTCCATCGACTGATGAATAAAGAAGAGGTATATAATATATATAATGGAGTATTGCTCAGCCATAAAAAAGAATGAAATATTGCCATTTACGAAGGCTTGGATGGGGCTAGAGAGTATTATGCTAAGTGAAGTCAGTCAGTCAGAGAAAGACAAATACCATATGACTTCATTCATATGTGAGTGCAATTTTAGAAACAAAACAAAACAAAGGGAAAAAAGAGAGAGGGAGGCAAACCAAGAAACAGACTTTTTTAAAAAAAGATTTTATTTATTTATTTGACACAGAGAGAGAGCATAAGCAGGGGGAGTGGCAGAGGGAGAGGGAGGGGAGAAGCAGGCTCCCCACGGAGCAGGGAGCCCGATGTTGGGCTTGATCCCAGGACTCTGGGACCATGACCTGAGCTGAAGGCAGACGCTTAACGGGGACCGAGCCACCCAGGCGCCCCAAGAAACAGACTCCTAACTCAAGAGAACAAACTAATGGCTACTAGAGGAGAGGTGGGTGGGGCGATGGGTGACAGAGGTGATGGGTGTGATGAGCACGGGGTGTTGTAAGGAAGTGCTTAATCACTATATTGTATACCTGACACTAATATTATACTGTATGTTAACTAACTGGAATTTAAATAAAAACTTAAAAACAATCTTTTTTTAAAAAAGCTTTAGGTTATAGGTAAAAAGCAACTCTGAATTTATTTTACCATATCATTAACTTTCCCAAATGAATGCGTTATCTGTTTCAAACACCAGCTTAATTAAATTAAAGTGTTAGTTATAAATGCTACTCCCTCTCTGTGACAAAGCAAAGACTTATAAAAAGCACAATTTCAATAAAGAATCATTACATAAAAAATAGAGCAGGGATTAACACAATTCTGGTCAAGAGAGTTTTTCTACCTAGCTTCCATTCTTAAAGGTAATTGCTTCATTTAGTAAGACAGCAATATTAAAAATGGATCTCATGCCATGAAAGTAGTGGTATATCATATTAATTTAACTGCTATAAAATTATACAATATGGAACACAAGCCATGTGAAAATTTTACTCTGGTGGCCTCCTAGGAAGGTATTCACGTTGAAAAATTACTTTTGTACCTCAAACAAGATACCTCCTCTATTTCCCTCAAATATGTGCATTTGTGGGATCAACAGGAAGGAACAGACTTCTCTGTTTTTCTGATTCTACACGGACTGAACAAAATACTCCTGGTCACATTATAACTCCCCGCTCCAGTTTTCTATTCCCCACCAAAGGAAAAGCAAGTTTCCCTTTTATTTCTATATTATAGTTTCCTGAAACAAATGAATATATATACACATTCACAAATTTATAGAAACTGTAATATACATATATACATACACACATATTGCATAGTGTGTGTGTGTTTATACTGAAAAATTGTGGTTGGTACTATTCAAATTTTAGAATGTTGAATGTAATCAGTATAACACTTTTTTCTCCTTTTAACAGAGCTTATTTTTTGCATAAAAATGTTCAAGAATAACACTGGAGAATTTGGCTCACACCTATGGTAATCCTTACAGGTTTTTCTTTTACATAAAGCCCACATAGATTTTCTTTTAATCGCAAAAACATTGGCTGTTTACATTCCATTTCATTAAAAAGGTAATTTTCTAAATCTGAACAAAGGCCATTATCTTGTCATTTGTACCAAAATCAATAGAGAATTAAAATAAGATGAATTTTACAGAGTGCAAAGTAAAGAAAAAGCCACTCCAGAACTTCATCTGCAGAAGCTTCCTGACTTGCTTCTAACTGAGTTTTGTTCTAATGCTTTGTTCCAAACTCCATTCAAAATGCTAGCACATGTCAAGGTTTCTCCGAGACTCCTACTTCTCAATTTTCCACTCAACGGGAAAAACACAATGGTTTCCTATAGCAGCTAAATGTCACAATATCAACGACAGGATTTACTGAACACCGCAGTACCTTCCCTCTCTCTCTCTACTATTAAATTCGGCTATTCAGCTTTTCTCTTAAAATATGGCTTCTCCTCATAACAGTACTACTTATAAGCATTGTGACAACAAGTTTTTTAAAAACATAAACCTTTTAGTAAATGCAGTACTGAACAGGCCAAATCCTAAATGATACCAAAAGGCTACTATGCCAAAAATCCAGAATTTTGGTGCTAATATATCCATAAAAATTTCAAAACTTTTGCGCTTTCTTCCACAGTAGAGCTTGATATTTCGGATCAAACAGCATGGAAGATTAATTTTTGAGTTAGGCACACCTATTCCATTTAGGCAACTCTGCCATTTACTAATTATATAATAATAATAAGTAAGTAATTAATCTTCTTTGAGCCTTAGCATCTTCATCTGTGAGACAGAGATAATATCTACCTCTTCTATCATACAAAGTTCCTATAACATAAGAGGTGCTTCATAAATGATCATTAATAGTTTTGCTTTTTTAATTGATATGTTTTAATTATATTTTAAGACTCACCTGTACATTTTTGTAATTTCTATATACTTCTTGTTAAAAAAATACATGAAAATTCTAAGCGAAATCGTGGATCCTATTTATTCAATTAATGAAGATACTAGTAGAAGAACAAACATGCTATAGAAAGTCTAATATCTAACTCCTAGTTACAGACTAGAATATTTTTAAAGCAGCTTGTTAAAATTTTCTTCTCCCTCTTTTTACTTGTGGAGTCTGATTAAGATGCTTAACCTCAAGATTTAAGCCCATCTGCTTCTCCTCCCGCTGCCAGGATCCATGATTTACATACAGATTCTCACTGCAAAACTAGTAGGGGGTCGGGAGGGATGGAAGATGGTTTAAAAAAAACAAAATCAAACCAAACTAATCGCTACCCATGAAGAGATATTTGTCTTTTTTCTTCTAACCTTACATAGCCCGAAGTACATGTTGTCATGGCAAATCATAATCACCAAAGCAGCCAGCTTTAAAATAATTTCACTCTGAATAGTATTTTCCTCCAATACTAAGTAACGGATAGTATCCACATTTTTTGTTTTTGTATTTCCTACAGGAGATAATAACAGATGATAAGGCCAGTGGCTTAAAGATAGAGGATATCAGAAAATGCCTAAAAAGTGGAAAGTTCTTTACTACCAAGAACTTCTTTTTTGGTAAGTATGAATACTGTATCTTTTAGATACAATTTCTTTTGAAATCACCTGGTTTCTCAACTAACATTAAAGGAGTCCTTATACACATACACCCGACGGCAGAGGCAGGATCAAGAAAAGGTTTATACCCCTCTTAGCCAGGAGACAAGTCAGAAGATCAGAAATGAATCTATTCGGCACAATCTCGCAGGAATTACCACTGTAAAAGCAGTGGTAACTACAAATTGCTCAAGGGCAAGCTTTCTTACCTTTCTCTAACTTGCGGATATTTGTGGGATTATTTTGGTGGCTTCTGGACAGAATGGCTGTGCGTCATGGAAGGAACTATGCAACCACTAGTTTCCACCTTGGCCTGTGAGCAATAGGGAAAGAAGTCCACAACCAACGCTGGCCAGTGAAACAGATCAGCATAACCTAGTCGACGTAGGTTTCAACACAATGTTTTAAATGTCCTCAAACATCATGTACTTCCTTAATCACTTGCATGGTAGTTTTTTAAGGGAAGAAACTTCATTCCTATACTAAAAAATTTTCATAGGGTAATGGATTTCATTGTTCAACTCATCAAATATTACTAGTACTAAATATGGGCCAGGGTATAAACAATTTAATAATGAGTTTTTACAAAGAAATAATTTTAGTTCCAAGAGTGCACTGTTATTTTTTTTAATATTGCCAGTGTTATGTGATCATTGTATGATAAGTGTGCACAGAAATATCTAAAATGCCCATTTCAGTAAATGCCATGATGTATAGGTCCTTGAGATACCTATTTAATTGTATAGTGATTGTAGAGCACCTGAGGTTGAAGAAATCTTACATAACTGTTACCCACAATCATCCTCATCAAGATTCATCATCCTAATTCATGAATCATATCACCCCCCAAGATCAGTATACTTTGACATCACTCCTTAATAGAAGTCAGTATCTTGATAGATTTCTTGGAAGGCCTTGAGATAGAAGAGAGAAAGGAAATTGCACAGTGAAAAAACCATGGACAAACAACATCTGTTTAGAATCCTGACTCAGCCATAGAGTCACTCAAACCATCTGAGATTGAGTTTCATTATCTTAAACCTATAACTACATAACTACAACTACAACTACGTGATGTAGTTATTGCGTTCCAATAACTACATCACAGCATGTTGTGAAGCGTACATGGGATAATTTACCTAACTCACCCAGCACACTGTAGGGATTCATATTGCAGTTGCTGTATTACCTAACTAGAGCATTTAAGACCAGGCTTAGCACCTCACCAGTGAGAGCTAGCTCAGTCTATCAAGAAAGCAGCTCCACCTGACATGTAATTTAGTGAAAAACAGTGACTTGGAAACATTATAGGGAACATGGAACATCAGTAAAAAAGTGAAGCACATTTTTAAAAATGTTTTGTACACAAAGATGGAAATAGAACATAAATCATAAATTTGAGCCACAATATGTAAAATTTAACTTTCTAGTAGTCACATTTTTAAAAAGTGAAAACTATTTCATTTAAATAATATATTTAGCCTAATATATATCTAAAATATTATTATAACATATGATCAATATGAAATTATGATGATATTTTATATTCTTTCCTCTCTTACTAAATATCCTTGAAACCCATGGTGTACTTTACATTTACTGAACATCTCAGTTCAGACTAGTCATAGTATACCTGCTCAGTAGCCAGAGGAAGCTGCTGGCTCCCCCACTGGAAAATGCAGACTGAAGAAAGATCTGGATGAGTGGGCTAATTGTTCAATATTCATTTCAGTGTTCCAGGAGCCTGAGGCACAGCCACTATTACACATTTGCTAATACTCCTAGATTTACATGTGATTCCCAAGGAAATCTATCTTCTCCATTGAGAAGCCTTAAAAAAACACTGACTACTGAATTATGAAAAGAATTCCAAGGTAAAATGTAATTACAAATGTTTTGAACCCATCTTTAATGTTTCTTCAAAAGAGTTTGAATAAATATAGATTCTTTCATCTAACAAGGTTGATTTTTCCTCCTGTAAGGGTTTAAATAAAAGAAATGTCAAAACACTCTAATCTTTTTTTTCCCTGGTGATGTTTTAATGTTAAAAATATTTCCCTAGAATACACACCATATGTCATCAGGGAAGAAGGAAAATTTTTTTTCATAAGTGAATGAAACTTCATAATCAGCCATATGAGCTACAAGTCTTCCAAACTATTGAAAGAAACAGAACAGCCATTATTCAAGGAGGCCATGTGTGTTCATATATTATAGACAGTCATTGCCAAAGGTAACAAAGAAGTAAGTCAAAGCAAGAATATAAACACATACTTTTAAAACCTAATGAAATGAATAGGGGGATTCTTTTATGCTTTGAAAGGGTTTGTATTGTCTAACATCAAATATGCCACAGATGCATTTTGTTCATAAAAGCCTTCTTAATGTTTTGTACCTAGGGAGTTGAATTTGAAACTAAGACAAGACAATTCCCAGAAAAAAGGTAATTAGGTTTCCATCACGTAAAAAGTAATATTCCAAATTATTTTTATATATAGTATAATTTATTAATTTTCTTTTTACATATTTTCCAATTTTATTGAGGTATAGTTGACAAATTGTTTATATTTGGGGTGCACAATGTGATGTCTTGATATACACATACCTTGTGAAATGATTACCACAATCAAACTTATTAACAAATCCATTACTTCACATAGTTATCTTTTTATGTGTATTCATTGAGAACATATAAGAATTGCTCTCTAGAACACCAGCAGCAACTTCTCTGACATCAGCCTTAGCGACTATTTTCTAGATAGGTCTCCTGAGGTAAGGGGAACAAAAGCAAAAATAAACTATTGGGACTACAACAAAATAAAAAGTTTCTGGACAACAAAGGAAACAGTCAACAAAACTAAAAGTCAACCTACAAAATGGGAGAAGATATTTACAAATGACATAACTGATGAAGGGTTAGTATCCCAAATATATAAACAACTGGCCAAACTCAACACCAAAAAACCAAATAATCCAATTAAAAAATGGGCAGAAAACATGAGCAGACATTTCTCCAAAGAAGACATCCAGATTGCCAACAGACCCATGAAGAGATGCTCAACATCATTCAGCATCAGGGAAATGCAAATCAAAACCACAATGAGGTAACACTTCATACCTGTCAAGATGGCTAAAATCAAAAACTCAGAAAACTAGGTATTGGTGAGGATGTGGAGAAAAGGAATTACTCCTGCACTGTTTTGGGGAATGCAAACCATGCAGCCAATTTGCAAAACAGTATGGAGTTTCCTCAAAAAGTTAAAAAAAGATCCAGCCATAACACTACTGAGTAGCTACCCAAAGAATAAGGGATACACACACGGCTATGTTTATAGCAGCATTATTCACAATAGCCAAGATGGGGAAGCAGCTCAAGCATCCATCAACTGATGAATGGATATGGTGGAATATTATTCAGCTGTAAAAAGAATGAAATCTTGCCATTTGCAATGACATGGATGGAGCTAAAGAGTATAATGCTGACTCAAATTAATAAAATCATGAATGAAAGAGGAGAGATCACAACCAACACCAAAGAAATACAAACAATTTTAAGAACATATTATGAGCAACTCTACACCAGCAAATTTGACAATCTGGAAGAAATGGATGCATTCTTAGAGAAATATAAACTACCAAAACTGAACCAGGAAGAAACTGAAGACCTGAATAGACCCATCACCAGTAAGGAGATTGAAGCAGTCATCAAAAATCTCCCAACGAACAAGAGCCCAGGGCCAGACGGCTTCCCAGGGGAATTCTACCAAACATTTAAAGAAGAATTAATACCTATTCTCCTGAAACTGTTCCAAAAAATAGAATTGGAAGGAAAACTTCCAAACTCCTTTTATGAGGCCAGCATTACCTTGATCCCCAAACCAGGCAAAGACCCCATCAAGAAGGAGAATTACAGACCAATATCTTTGATGAATACGGATGCAAAAATCCTCAACAAAATACTAGCCAATAGGATCCAGCAGCACATAAAAAGGATTATTCACCACGACCAAGTGGGATTTATTCCTGGGATGCAAGGTTGGTTTAACATTCGCAAATCAATCAATGTGATACAAGACATTAATAAAAGAAAGAACAAGAACCATATGATCCTCTCAATAGATGCTGAAAAAGCATTTGACAAAGTACAGCACCCTTTCTTAATCAAAACTCTTCATAGTGTAGGCATAGAGGGTACATACCTCAATATCATCAAAGCCATCTACGAAAAACCCACAGCGAATATCATTCTCAATGGAGAAAAACTGAGAGCTTTTCCCCTAAAGTCAGGAACACGGCAAGGCTGTCCACTATCACCACTGCTATTCAACATAGTACTAGAAGTCCTAGCCTCAGCAATCAGACAACAAAAAGAAATAAAAGGCATCCAAATCGGCAAGGAAGAGGTCAAACTCTCACTCTTTGCAGATGATATGATACTTTATGTGGAAAACCCAAAGGACTCCACTCCAAAACTGCTAGCACTCATACAGGAATTCAGTCAAGTGTCAGGATATAAAATCAATGCACAGAAATCAGTTGCATTTCTATATACCAACAACAAAACAGAAGAAAGAGAAATTAAAGAGTCAATCCCATTTACAATTGCACCCAAAACCATAAGATACCTAGGAATAAACCTAACCAAAGAGGCAAAGAATCTGTATTCAGAAAACTATAAAGTACTCATGAAAGAAATTGAGGAAGACACAAAGAAGTGGAAAAACATTCCATGCTCATGGATGGGTAGAATAAATATTGTGAAAATGTCTATGCTACCTAGAGCAATCTACACATTTAATGCAATCCCCATCAAAATACCAGCAATTTACTTCAAAGAAATGGAACAAATAATCCTAAAATTTATATGGAACCAGAAAAGACCCCGAATAGCCAAAGGAATGTTGAAAAAAAAAAGCAAAGTTGGCGGCATCACAATTCCAGATTTCAAGCTCTATTACAAAGCTGTCATCATCAAGACAGTATGGTACTGGCACAAAAACAGACACATAGACCAGTGGAACAGAATAGAGAACCCAAAAATGGACCCTCAACTCTATGGTCAACTAATCTTCGACAAAGCAGGAAAGAATGTCCAGTGGGAAAAAGACAGTCTCTTCAACAAATGGTGTTGGGAAAACTGGTCAGCCACATGCAGAAAAATGAAACTGGATCATTTCCTGACACCACACACAAAAATAGACTCAAAATGGATAAAAGACCTCAATGTGAGAAAGGAATCCATCAAAATCCTCGAGGAGAACACAGGCAGCAACCTCTTCGACCTCAACCGCAGCAACTTCTTCCTAGGAACCTCACCAAAGGCAAGGGAAGCAAGGGCAAAAATGAACTATTGGGACTTCATCAAGATTAAAAGCTTTTGCACAGCAAAGGAAACAGTCAACAAAACCAAAAGACAACTGACAGAATGGGAGAAGATATTTGCAAATGACATATCAGATAAAGGGCTAGTATCCAAAATCTATAAAGAGCTTCTCAAACTCAACACCCATAAAACAAATAACCCAGTCAAGAAATGGGCAGAAGACATGAACAGACATTTCTCCAAAGAAGACATCCAAATGGCCAACAGACACATGAGAAAGTGCTCAACATCACTCGGCATCAGAGAAATACAAATTAAAACCACAGCGAGATACCACCTTACACCAGTCAGAATGGCTAAAATCAACAAGTCAGGAAATGACAGATGTTGGCGAGGTTGCGGAGAAAGGGGAACCCTCCTACACTGTTGGTGGGAATGCAAACTGGTGCAGCCACTCTGGAAAACAGTATGGAGATTCCTCAAAAAGTTGAAAATGGAGCTACCCTACGACCCAGCAATCGCACTACTGGGTATTTATCCTAAAGACACAAAGGTAGTGATCCTCAGGGGCACGTGCACCCGAATGTTTATAGCAGCAATGTCCACAATAGCCAAACTATGGAAAGAACCTAGATGTCCATCAACAGATGAATGGATAAAGAAGATGTGGTATATATATACAATGGAATACTATGCAGCTATCAAAAGAAACGAAATCTTGCCGTTTGCAACGACATGGATGGAACTGGAGGGTATTATGCTGAGCGAAATAAGTCAATCAGAGAAAGACAATTATCATATGATCTCTCTGATATGAGGAACTTGAGGGGCAGGGTGGGGGGTTGTGGGGGGTAGGGAGGGAAAAATAATGAAACAAGATGGGATGGGGAAGGAGACAAACCATAAGAGACTTCTAATCTCATAAAACAAACTGAGGGTTACTGGGGGGTGGGAGGGTAGGGATAGGGTGGATGGGTTATGGACATTGGGGAGGGTTTGTGCTTTGGTGAATGCTGTGAAAGATGTAAGCCTGATGATTCACAGACCTGTACCCCTTGGGCAAATAATAAAAATAAAAATAAAAAAAAAAGAGTATAATGCTAAGCAGAATAAGTCAGAGGAAGACAAATACCATATGATTTCACACATATGTGAAATTTAAGGGGCAAAAAAAGAAGAAAGAGGAAAAAAAGTGAAATAGTGAGAGGGAGAGAGAGAGAGGCCAAGAAACAGACTTTTAAGTATAGAGAACAAACAATGGTTACCAGAGGGGAAGTGTGTGGGGAGTCGGGTGAAACAGGACGGGGATGAAGGAGGGCACTTTTTTTTTTCCTTTTTTTCTTTTTCTTCTTTTTCAAAGATTTTATTTATTTATTTGACACAGAGAGAGAGATCACAAGTAGGCAGAGAGGCAGGCAGAGAGAGGAGGAAGCAGCCTCCCCGCTGAGCAGAGAGCCCGATACAGGCCTCATCCCAGGACCCTGAGATCATGACCTGAGCCGAAGGCAGAGGCTTTAACCCACTGAGCCACCCAGGCGCCCGAAGGAGGGTACTTGTGATGAGAACTGGGTGAGGTGTGGAAGTGCTGAATCACTATAATGTACACCTGAAAATAATATAACACTGTATATTAACACTTTAAATTTAAAAATTTAAATTAAAAGCTAAATTAAAACTTTAAAAACTTTAAAAATTTTTTTAAAAGTTCTGTTCTCTTAGAAAATTTTGGGTATATGATACAATATAATTAACCCCGGTCATCACGCTGTACCTTCGGGCCTCAGAATTTATTCGTTCTTCATAACTGAAACTTGGTTCCTTTTGACCAACATTTCTCCATTTCCAATTATATTTTATCTTTCCATAAAAGTAACAAATCCAAATAATCTCCAGGTTTTCGGAATCTACTTATTACAAAAATACAGGGTTGATATTATTCTAAAAAAGACTATGAAAACTGACAGTTATTACTGAACAGCAATGAGATGGGAACTATCATGGCAGAAATAATTCTGGCTCAATCTCAGAATATATGTGCACAGCATATACTCTATTTAAAAACAGAAACACCATATTTTCTTATGGATTTCGTCCTTATCTCCTATTATCTCTCTGTTCTGGGGAGATAGAAAAGTTTCTCCTGCATGATGTTTTTTCTCACCCAGTAGAAACGTGGGTCACGTGGTAACAGGGTTGGAGTTGCTGATTTGGGAAAGAAAAATTCTCATTGGGGTGCAATATCCTCTATTTGCTTCTCTTTTCTTTGCCCAAGTGATGTGGCCTACTATACGGGCTATTTGAGGATCCAGTGAAGTAGCATATGCAGAAGCATCTGGTGTATAATAGATATCTCATGGATCCTTTCTCCTTTATGCGAGGAAAGGTTTTGGATAGAGGTCATTTGCTCGGGGCAGTGGGGAACCATTTATAGGCCTGGAGAAGGGAAAAGACTATGAGTAGAATGGGCTATTTATCTTAATAATGTCCAAGCTATAAACCCTTTTGAGAAAGACTGAAAACCAAACAAATTATCATCACATACTGGGATTGGTACAATCAATAGCATGTAGAAACAATTGTGAATTTTTTAAGATAATGAAAATGCTTCGAAGGCACTGATTTTTTTAATAGAAACATTTCTTTTATTAGCACAAAATGCTATTTTCAGAAGCAGAAATCAAGTAAAATAAAAGCTCATGTTATTTTATACTTTTAATTGTATCTGTAAATTCTTTTGGGGATTCATGACATCATACTAAATTCTAATGCATTATATTATTACTGGCCATAACTTTTGGTATAAAATCCAAGAATTGCATAGTAATATAAGGCAGTAAAATTCCACATTGTATAAATCTACATCAAAATCCAGATGAAATACCCATGTATTATTTATAAGGGTAATTTCATCTGTGATTCTGATCAAATCATAATGAGTTGAGGCTGAAAATGAAATTTAGCTTTATTGAAACATGTGATTGCATATTTCTTCACTTTTTCATATTTAAAAGGTTAAAACATGACATTTTAGGTCCACATTCAATACTAACTAGTTTAAGTATAATAATGAGATTTCATGTATCTGACCAACAGAGTTTTAAGTACTATGGGCTAGATATGGCTGCAATTTAAAAAAAGGCAGAAATGCAATAAGACATTCAGAGAAAATGTTCTATTCCTTTCCAAATATATATGTCATTGTTATACATGTACATACCTGTACATATAAAATTCATATATAAGTTTAGGTAAATATAAATTATATATACATCTTTATAAGTGTTTTTTTTTTTTAATGGATATATAGGTATTTATTGCACACCTCTTTCAACTTTCCTTCTAGATTTGAAAATTTTCAGAATTTGGGAGGAAAATAGGCAGAATTCCATTGTAGTGTCTTTTTGTCATTCAAGCTAATAGAAGTACAATTTCTCAAGTCCCTTGGCAAATTCAATTTTTTCACAAGAGGAAAGAACTTCATGGGCTCCTAAAATGATCTGATGTAGAAATACACTGTTCACACAGAGTAGCTACTCATTAAATGTGGAAGGAAGTAAATGAACAATCCAGGAAGGTGGTAAGGGAGCTGAAACTATTTTGTTATAATTCATAATCACCAAGCAGGGTGCTCATACATTTTCTTATATGACCTTTTTTTTTTTTGATGTCAGCATCAGACACAGAACATTGAAATGGGTCTGACAAGACCTGATCTTGTATAACTGTGTATGCATATATATGTGTACATATAGTGTATGTGAATGTGTGTGTATTTAAAAATAAAAAGTTCTTCCAAAACTGCTGACCACTAATGATGTCCCTAAGTAGTGTTTCTGGTAATGTAACTGGAGTTAAAAATTACTGATATGAATAATTCCATGTAAAATGCCCGTAGGGATCTAAGGGCTTGTCTAGATTGGCTCTCTAAATCAGGTGATTACCAGATCCCTTCACANATGCATATATATGTGTACATATAGTGTGTGTGAATGTGTGTGTATTTAAAAATAAAAAGTTCTTCCAAAACTGCTGACCACTAATGATGTCCCTAAGTAGTGTTTCTGGTAATGTAACTGGAGTTAAAAATTACTGATATGAATAATTCCATGTAAAATGCCCGTAGGGATCTAAGGGCTTGTCTAGATTGGCTCTCTAAATCAGGTGATTACCAGATCCCTTCACAGACCAACAATCCATGACTCTGATCAGTGTACAGTGATGTATCCTCACTCTGAAATAGAAGAGGGCTGTTTTTCAAATCTTGTTTTCTATTTCAAAATTATTTTTTTAGAGATTTTATTTGAGAGAGAGTGAGCAAGAGAGCACACCAGCAGGGGTGGAGGGAGAGGAAGAAGGAGACTCCCTGCTGAGCAGGCAGCCCTATGCAGAGCTTGATCCCAAGATCCTGGGATCATGACCTGAGCTGAAGGCAGACACTTAACAGACTAAGCCACCAAGGCACCCCATTTCAAAATTTATTTTTTAAATGCTCATAGAAAATTAAAGTATATAGAAAATAAAATTACTCCTACAGTAATTTGATGATTTTCCTGCCAACATTTTCTATTCTTTGGTTGTATTTTATTGCAGTATTTTCTCCATAGCTAGGCATGTTTTGCATATATATGTGCAAGTGTGTGCACTTGTGTATGTTACAAAACTGTGCTTCTGCCACGTCCAAGTTTGTATTTTGCTTTTTAACTTAACTTGTTAAATTGTGACTAGTTTTCAGAAAACTTTAATATCCTTCAGAAACACTATTTCAAATAGCTCTGGAATATTCCACCAAACACATTTATTTAACTTACTTGGATTTATTATTTGACGTGGACTTATTTCTAATATCTTAGGACATCCTAGGTCATACACAATATCTAGTACTTTCATAAGCTGTACTCCTAGAAGCAGCATAATTATTGAATGAAAGGGTATGACTACTTTATGGGTAATTTCTATATGATAGAATTTATTTCTTTGAATATTGACTCGAATTATAGTCATAATCACAGTGGTGTATGAGACTATTTTCATGTTACCCAATAGAAATGCTTAAAATCCAGGCCAGCTTGATAGGTGAAGATAGTATTTTGTAGTTTTCATTTGAATCTCTATGATCAGTAGTGAACCTGTTCATTTTATTAATCCAGTAGTCATTTATATGCATTCTTTTATAATCCTGTCTATTTTCAGTGTTTTTCCAGCTAATTCTTCACTGAGAATATTAATCCTCTCCTTTTCATACTAGTTGATAATAAATCTTTTCCTAGTGTGCTGTTCATTAAATTTTTGTAACTTTTCTGTCAATAACATATGTGTATAGGGGTGCTTGGGTGGCTCAGTCAGTTAACCGGCTGCCTTCAGTTCAGGTCATGATCCCAGGGACCTGGGATGGAGCCCTGCATCAGGCTCCCTGTTCAGCAGAGAGCCTGCTTCTCTCCTCTTCCTCGGCCTGCTGCTCTGCCTACTTGTGCTCTCTTCTCTATTTCTCTGTCAAATAAATAAATGAATAAAATCTTAAAAAAAAAAGAATATACATATATATTATGTAGTCAATATATCAATCTTTTCATTTGTGATTGTTTTCCCTTTTATGATTAGAAATCTGTTACAGTTCTGAGTGTATTTATTCAGTCAAATGCCATTTTATTTTAAAGATTATTTATTTGAGAGAGAGAAAGAGAGAGAGAGAGAGAGAGAGCACTAGAGAGCGGGGAGGGGCAGAGGGACAGGGAGAGAGAATATCTCAGACTCTGGGCTGAGTGTGGAGCCTGATGGACAATGTAGGGGCTCAATTCCAGGACTCTGAGATCATGACTTGAACTGAAACCAAGACTCAGCTGCTGACTGAGCCACCTAGATGACCCTACTCATATGCCATTTTAACCCATGTTTCTCTGTTTTTGTTTCATAGTGGTTATTATTGCTTTAATTGAGGTTTTTTTAGTCTGTCCTCCCCGCCCCCCAACCTGGTCAAATGGGGGAAATGGAAAGAAATGAGGGTCAAACCTGATTTTTTTTCCAAGCTCCTCTATTGACAAGAAGACCTTTCTCCATGCTTTTGTGATGTTTCTTTGCTGGTGTCTGTGTGTCTGTGTGTATTGGAAGTGTGTGTATAGGGGTGTCAATATAGCTTAGTGGCTTCTGTGCATGTTCTGAAGTCACACCGGGTATCTGTGGATCTTCTACTTACTGGAGGGTGGCCTTAAACAAATTGCTCAGTCTCTCGATGCCCCAAATTTCTAAGTGTACAGTTTAAGTAACGACGTCCGCCTCAGAGAGATGCCATGAGACGGGCGTGCAGCAAGCATACACAGCACCAACAGAATACCAATTTGGCTGCTGAATCAATCAACCCAATCGAGCACTACCAGCCTTTAATCTCCTGGAGCCGACCACTTAAGATCGGCCTGTGGGAATAGCACCTCTTTACACCTAACATCTGAAAATCAGCACCTCTCCCTTTATAGCGTTCAATCTGGGGAGGCTCCTGTAAATCTATCCCCACCCCTCCGTCACCAACCCCTGCCTCATTCATTATTCACAGGAAAAACAAACAAACAAAACTGCAGACCTCCTTAGCACAGTTGTTGAACAGAGCCCCTGGCTCGTCCCCCGTTTCCAGCTTTCCCCCCACCTCTTGAAATGCCTGCTGGCTTCAGCGTGTTGCGTGTTGCATAGATGGCCACCTCACACCTTGAGATAATCTCCTTAGGGCAGAGTGAATTTCGCATAAACCACAGGAGCCCATAGTTTAAGTTGACTATCCCAAACATCCTCCCCAAATATGGTTAAAATTTCAGCTCTATCTGCTTGATACTTTGATCTGGCTTTTGATTCTCAGGCCAGTACCAGAATGTTTTAATTGCATAATTAGAAACAATAAATCAGATCAAATAAATCCTTCCTCAACCCACACACATCCTATTCACTAATAATGGATTAACCATTTGAAAAAGTAATCATATTGCAATGTACAAATGTCTCCAACCAATGCCTTGTCTACCTCAAACTTACACAATGTTATGTGTCAATTATTATCTCAATAAAAAAACCAAAAAATTCTCACTTGTTTATTCCTTTCCTGTGTTTTGACAGGGAGTTTTATAAAAAGTAAGAAAGTGGTGTTAGACACATACCATTTTAAACATCAGTTCAAAAAATGCACTGGTTCTTAGACATTTGTATTTCAAACATCAATCATGTTCTAGAGGGTTAATTGGAGAGAATTGCTTTTTTCCCCCTCTTTCTCCCTCTCCTCCTCCTCCTCCTTCTTCTTTTTGCTAAGAAATTACTATCAACAACAACAAAATTGTACGGGGCTTGGACCAGATGCTCTGAAGCTCTGAGCACCATGCTGAGAAGCCTGCAGGTTATTACCTTTTATTTATTTATTTTTTTCCCTCTAAGTGAAGAGACTAGAAGCAGGAGGCGATGAGGGTGAAATGGGGATGATCTCCAGCTAGGGTATTACCACTCAGAGAGTAAATGTTTCTGAGAGTGATCTAACCCAACCAGCATTTTTAGATGCTAAGAATGCTGAGTGCTTTACTTTGTTACCTACTTGTTTGTGACCTCAGAAATCTGCGTTTGACCTGAAGACCATTTCCTGCGGCCACCTTGAAGATCCGTTAGGACTGCTGGTACATTCAGTGTCAGCTAATGAGATTATTCATTATTTCCGATTATTCTGTGATCGAGGTTACAAAGTAATACATAGTTTTTAAACTCTACCTTCCCTCTGAAGGAGTGAGCTGTAAAACATTGCCTCGGTGATCTGGGACACTGGTCAAACTGCACTTGGCCTCATGTTGCTATCACAGACCATTAAATGCCAGGTCTCGGGGGAGCCAAATCTATCATCTTACAACCACCCTTAGGATTTCCTCAGTATAAGAAGAGCATCCAACCGATGGCCTTATGAGCCTTAAATGCTGGTGTCCTGAAGGAAGCTTTGAAAGCACAGAGCTTTCACAGCTCATAAATTGGCCATGACAGATCTGTCAGTAACCACCTTTTAAATGCCTCCCTGGGATTTCAGGTTTCCATTTGAGAAGGCCTGTTTTCATTTTATATCCAGTTAAATTATGGTGATGCTTCAGCCTTTTCCTTTAATAATGTTGTAAATCTATTTCAAAGATGAATGCCTGGGCTTTGTAGTGCATCCATCAGAGTTGTCATTCACTCTGGAGTACGGCGCTCATTCCCGTAACACCACGGCTTCCTAGAATGAGATTAGATGTAATGGGGAAAGTGTTGGGACATCTACCGGTGCAATCATGTCACTGAGAGCCCTCTCGAAATCTTGACTGACTTCGGATATTTTGCGCATTATATAGATTCTAGTTGTTTGAGAATTCCATCTCCTCCTGTGGACTTCAGCCTAAAATAACACTGAGTGTGTTCTATAAGAGGTAATGAGGAGTGTCCCACAAACACTTAAACACAGGCCCCCCAGAAAAACAGACGGAAAAACCACCTCTATTAAATGTCTTTATGTTCTTTGTTATTAATAGGAGATTAGGCACAGAAGAAAATATTATTTCCTCACTCTGTTGTGCTTTTTACCCCCAAAAAACTTTTTTTTTAATTTGGCATCCAACGTGTGTTCACTTATTTTACACTTATGAAAGAAATTGCCCACCCTTCAACCCCATCCCCCCCCAAAAAACCAGTCTCTTTTTATCAAAGCACTTTTTTATAGTTGATTTAATCACTAATATTATAATAGCTCCATTTTTCACTAATGGGCTAAAGTGCAGCTAGTCACTACCACACAGACTTCTCTTTGTAAGGAAAAGTAAAGATCTAAAGATACAGATGATAGCAATAACGTAAGTGAATTGTAGTAATTTGAAGACCTAAATACCACTGCTGTGAGGAGACATGGGAGTTTTGCTAATGCTGATACTTTCCATTAAATGGGCTGAAGATTGTCTGACATACTCTTAATAGCACCGAATTTATTAATGAGGCAGTGTTGGCTACCTGAATGCTAATCCCAAGTTCTCAATCTCCCTCCTTCTCCTGTACTTCTTGAGATGATTAAAAGCAACCCCTGTTTCTGAGTAATTGTCAGTAAATGCTCCGTGTAGAACGCAGTGTACACAAGGCCCAGAAATGTTTTTAGACCCTCAAGCATCAGCTCACTGGAAGGTACTGAATAAATTAAACCAAAAATATAAACCCCAGGTTGATGTGTTTGAACTTCTCAGCAAACATTCTTCATACATATTTAATTGCTCCATTGAGACTGTTACTGTTTGGAGAGGTTCCAGGCATTATTTCCATTCCATTAGTAAGCTTGCAGGGTGTCTCCTCCTTAACCCGAAATGATTGATTCTATAAATGCCTCCCCACTTACTGACCTGAACGCTAATTGAGTTTGTGTATAGATTAAAAGAAAAAGTGTGTTTTCAGAAATTGTTCGAACTATATTGCTGTCACTTAAATTTCTTGTAGCAGGAGAAAATGGCACGTCTAAATGATGACACTAAACGTCTTATCTGAATTGGCTTTTTAAAACACAGTGTGCAGCAAACTAAGTTACAGAAGCTGGAAAAAAGCAGCAAAAATAGATTTTTCAAGGCAACAGCCAGTTTTTTTTCTAAGAGAATAAACATTGTGGATATATTAATATCTTATTCTGGCAGCTTCCAGCTCTTCTTCATATGGTAAATGTATTTATCGTAAGAAAACATAAATTTTTTGCATTCTATTACAGAAGAACTCAGAATATCTTATTATTTAGTTCTACTCAAGGTGGAGGGAAGTTAAATATTTCTTTTAAGATTTTATTTATTTATTTGACAGAGAGAGACAGCGAGAGAAAGAACACAAGCAGGGGGAGTGGAAGAGGGAGAAGCAGGCTCTCTGCCGAGCAGGGAGCCCGATGCGGGGCTCAATCCCAGGACCCTGGGATCATGACCCAAGCCAAAGGCAGACACTTAACAACTGAGCCACCCAGGAGCCCCAGAAGTTAAATATTTCTTAAAATCCTTTACAAACAGCCTTAAAATGGTGAAGTATACATTACCCTACTAGCAAAGTAAAACTTCTACCTTCATACATAGGTCGTTAAGATAAAATATAGCTAAATAATGTGATTATTAGATAGATAAATAGATAGATAGATAGATAGATAGATAGATAGAGCTAACTTAATGTGATTCAGCTTGGGAAACTGACCTTATAATTCTCACATTTCTTTACTTCTTTGTAACTCTATTGACTGAGAACAAATTATGACTCTGTTTTTTTTAAAGATTTTATTAATTTATTTGAGATAGAGAGACAGAGAGAGGGGGTGGGGGAGGGATGGAGTGGGAGGGAGAAGTAGAAGCAGGCTCTCCACTGAGCAGGAAGCCCGATGCAGGGCTGGATCCCAGGACTCTGGGATCATGACCTGAGCTGAAGGCAGACGCTTAACTGACTGAGCCACCCAGGCACCTCTCAAATTAAAATTCTTGATGTTCCAGCCTAATATAGAATGAGTAAAAGCAGACTCTACAAAAGGATGCATTAATACTTGTTTAGACTCTGCACATACAGGGTTATATGAATGCTATGTACATTGTACTGGTCACTACCCACCTAAGAATGCAAATTAATTTTGGATTATTGAGAGTCTTGTTTTCCTGATCCTACCACATTTTTTCCCCTACCAATCACTCTAATACAGTGTTCTTTAATGAGCCATCATTAGTCCTCTTACAACACCATCCAGAGTTCTCAGCAGTACTCCCTTAGTTTCCCCCAAAACTGTCTTCCTTAAATAATTAAATTTAAAGAATAAATGGCTTGGATTCATTCATAATTAGTATTTAATCTACTTTTCTTTTTTTTTCTTTTTTTTTTTTTAATTTTTTTAAGATTTTTTTTTTTTTTTTATTCATTTGACCAANCAAGTAGGCAGAGAGGCAGGCAGAGAGAGAGGAGAGAGGAGGAAGCAGGCTCCCTGCCGAGCAGAGAGCCCGATGCGGGCCTCGATCCCAGGACCCTGGGATCATGACCTGAGCCGAAGGCAGCGGCTTTAACCCACTGAGCCACCCAGGCGCCCTTAATCTACTTTTCTTAAACCTGAGAAATATGTAAACTCTTAGATTGTAATAATGCATTGAATCCTCTCCAAGGTTTCTCAGGTATAGCTTTATGATCAATTGAGACTGACCTTAGATCATAGAAGATAATACATAGAAGCCCATTTCTGTATATTCTGTACACTTTTGTGAAGACATTAGTTCTAATCCGAACTAAAGCCAATAATGCCATCATTGAAAAAATAATGTACAAAAAGACACAAGATGGATTCAAAACCAAAGACACAAGAATATTACAGACTTTTTATTTCTGAAATTATTTGGAATCAATCAGAAAAACATGGTTTCTGAGACTTGAGAAAAGTGTTAAAGAAATACAAAAAGCAGGGGATTTCTATACTATTTGTGAAGCAAGACATCAAGGAAGAGAGAGAAATGCTGGTAAAAAGAGAATTTGAATTTAACAAAAATGTCAACAGGATTTTTTTAAGTAACATAAATTCACTCTAAAAGGAAGGCACTTGTGATAAGCACTGACTGTTATAAGTGATGAATCACTAAATTCTGTACCTGAAACCAAATTTACCATATGTGTTAACTAATTAGAATTTAAACAAAAACTTGAAAATATAATAAATAAATAAATAGTGCAAATACAGAGATACAAGCATAGGACAATTCAGTCTCTTCCCCCTCAAAAATAAATATAATTCAAATAGATAAAAGGATAGTCAAAAAAAATCTGAAAATGAAAGAAAAAAAGAGTGGGGATAATTTTTCCAGATATTAAAATATATTACAAAATTTCACTAATTAAAACAACTTAGTACTGATATAGGATAAAAATTATGCATCACTAAAGAAGACTAAAAGTCCAGATATTAGTATATGATGATTGTAGCATTTCAAGTTTATGGAAGAAAAGATGGCACATTTAGAAAATTATGATAAGACTACTAGATTTCCTTCCAACTTAAAAAAAAGTGGGAGATTTCTTACCTTATACTCCAGCAAAAGAAATTTGAGATAAATCAAAAGCTTAAACACAAAGAAATGAAGTCATAAAACTACCAGAGAAAGACAAAAAGCACTAAACAAACCTGTTTGGTTTGTTTTTTGCTTTTTTCCCCCATAATCTCAGAGCAGGAGAGAGTCTATAATTATAACACAGATCCTGGAACCCACAACAGAAAGATTGATAAGTTCAACTACATAAAAATAAAATATTCTGCATGGCAAAAAAAGAAAGAAACAAAAGCCCACCATCGTCAAATAAAAAAATTATCAATACTGATATTGTTCACTTGCTTTGATAAAGTTATGGAGGGAAAAAAAAAACAAAACTAAACTAAAGGTGTGAAGAGTATCAAATGTTCCAATTTCCAAAGTCAAATTTTATAACTTTGAAAACAATATGCTGATAAATTTAATGCCACCCATTGGAAAAGTTCTATAATGGATTACCGAACAGATTAGGACTACTAGGGTAAGTATGGAAATCACTAAGAGGCAAACCGAGTTCAAGAACAAGTCGTACTAATTAAAAATTCTTATTCTGATGAGGGGTTTAATTTTGCTAAGTGAGAGTAATGCTGTTTCAGGAAGCATCTTAATTTCAGTGTATTTGATAAACTCTTCTGCTGGGAAAATCCTTATGCTACATGTAGAGTTGTAGCTTGTTGAATTACCATTCCCCAAAAGTAATAAATAGCAAGAGCCATGATGCCTGCCTGGGGGTGTGGGGTTGAGTAACAGTGTCAAGTTGCCAGGTCTGTTCAACCTTACTCTGTTCATTTGATTGACTGTTTAAAGAAAAAAACATTAAGAAAATTTGCTTATAAAATTTGTGACTAGTAAAAAGTTGAGAAATATAAAATTTGAATGACAAGAATTATGACTCAAGAAGATCATGACAAGCTGGAAAAGATAGCCTAAAACTAGAAATAAATAGGGAAATATATTTAACAGGGGAAAATTTAAAATCCTACATTAGTATTGAAAAATGGGGAGGCCTATGTTAATGTAGATGTTTTTGATATTCAGCTCAATTTGGACTATCAAAACAATCTAAAGTAACTTGGGACAGAATTAAAAGAAACACAGTATTTAGGAAAAAAGAATGATTCAGAAATAAGATTGCATGTGGCATACGATGATCAGTTGAGTGCATCTGTCTTAAAAGATAGTCTAATCAAATTGAAACCCGTTGAATATGTCAGTAGGATCCAGGATCGAACTTCAGAGATGAGGAGGAAATCATACTTCTGTCTTTAGGTATTACAAGACTGACTATTGAGAACAGAGTTGTAATGGGGTTGAGTTTTTATAGTTATATACGCATGAAAAGCCTAGTTCTAAGAAAAATGAAACCCACTGCTTGCTTGCTTCCTCCTTCTCTCCTTCCTTCCTGTCCTCTCTTCTAAAAATGCTTACTGAGTGTTACTATTATGTACAACTATATTGGAAATTTGAGATACAAAAATCTATTTAAGAGTCTCTCTCCTTATGTACTTACATTCTTTGCAGATAGCCTCCCTTAACCCTCTTGCTGCTGCTTCACTTGTTACAACCTCTCTTACAAATGCTGTGCAACAAAACATGCACATTGCTTCTTATCTGTAATTTCTTCACTTTTATTTTTAAAGCAATGTGAAAGTTTAAGCATGTTTCACGGGTGAAGTAAAAACCATGACCATATATAAAGAATTACTTTCACGGCTGGTTTTTTCTCACCAGCCCGTAGATAAGTTTCAGTGCCCTATTTACAGTACAGCATTCTGCATACATCCGTGCTCTATAAACATCTGCAGACATTACCGTTTTGTTTGGTAGAGTTTCAATGTATATAGAAATAATATTTCTGTATGTGCATATTTAAAATGCATGAACTTATTTTCAACTTGTATTGTTTCATCTGTTCCCTGAGATCATAGAATGTTCATTCATTTATTCAACAGATACCTATTTAATGTCTACTGTATACCATGAATTGTACTGAATGATGATGATTAAGTGATAAAAAATCACTAGGGTACTGTCTTCAAGGAGCTTGTCAACCAATGGGTGTATATAAGCAAGTGTAAATTACATGTAGACTATGTGGTCTAACAGAGGAGGAAAAGAGTCTATGAAAGCCAAGAAAGCCATTTAGACAACATTTGAAGTCCTAGGAAGGTTTTACTAGAAAAATGTCTAAACCAAGTCCTAAGGAGTAAGAAAAATTAAGCAGACGAAGAGTGACAGTTCTAGGCAGATGTCATTTTTGGTTTCAGCATTAGGTAATAGAGAACTAGGAAATTTAGAATGAACCTTGGCCCAAAAACTAAAAAGGATGGGCAACCATAAAAACAATATTCTTTAAGAGCACCAAAACACTCACAAGGTAATGAGGAATTACTGGCATAAAATATAGGAGAAAGCTATTCCAGAGAGGTAAACCTTCCTATCGAAGCTGGTTTTGCTTAGAAGAGTTCTGTCAATCAATTCTGACTTAAAAACCTTGAGCAGTTGGTGATTCAAGATGAAAGTCCAGCCACCCAAAAGCGGGGGGGACCCTGTTAGATCAGCCCTGGCATTAAGTTGGGCACATGAAAGGCTACACCCTTACGACAGGGTAAACTGTCAATAAAATAGCCTTTACTGAACTGTCATCCCAGTTTTATTACTTCATTCTGGGTAGTTTTATGATACGTCAAGCCTTGAAATGTACTGAGAAAGATCAGAAGCACATAGCAGAAGAAACAAAATCACTCTGAAGAATGAAACCATCACCTTAAGTCTCAAATTATTCCAATAAAGAGTTTTTCACATACAAAATGCCTATTATAGGGGCGTCTGGGTGGCTCAGTCAGTTAAAAGGCCTGCTTTTGGCTCGTGGTCCTGGGATCGAGCCCCACGTCGGGCTCCCTGCTCAGCTCTCTCTCCCTCTGCCTGCCGGTCTGCCCACTGTGCTCTCTACCTCTCTGTCAAATAAATAAGTAAAATCTTTTTAAAAATGCCTATTATAGAGCCAACGATGTCCAGGATATGCAAGGAGATAAGATATTAAGAGTGAGAATCAGCAGAAATAACATAGCCCCTCAAAATATTAAAATATTAGAATTATCAGGCATATACCACTAAACAACTATGTTCATTATGTTCTAAGAAATAAAAGTAAAAGAATAAATCTCAAGCTTTAAAATTGCAAGAGGGAGCAAAAAATTTTTTATAAGACAAGGCACATTTGGGAAAGAAAATCAAATAGATATTCTATAAATAAAAATAATGCCTGAAAATAAAACCGGTAGGAACAGATTAAAGAGAGCTAAGTGAAATCAGTCAGAGAAATACAATTATTACGTGATTTCACTCATATGTGGAACTTAAGAAACAAAACAAACGAGCAAAGGGAAACAAACAAACAAAAAAACAACAAAAAACAAAACAAAGCAAAAAAAAAAAAAAAAAACCAGTGGCAGAGACAAACCAAGAAAGAGACCCTTAACTATAGAGAACAAACTGATGGCTACCAGAGGGGAGTTGGGGGGGGATGGGTGAAACAGGTGATGGGGATTAAAGAGTGCACTTGTCCTGATGAGCACTGGGTAATGTAGAGAACTGTTGAATCACTATGTTGTACACCTAAAACTAATATAGCACTGCAGAACCTATACTGGAATTAAAATAAAAGAAAATATTAATAAAAAAGAGAACTATTTGAATAACTGGAAATACGAAGAATTTAACATAATAAAATCACTAATTGATGACGAGAAGGATAAAGAAAAAAAAGCAAATTGGGAAGAGTAAAGATATTAATATTAGATTTTGGAAAGGATATATTTCTTAAAATTCTTACAGTAACACTAGCTATAATTAAAGCTGAGTTTATAACTTTCATATTTACAGGGGAAAATAAGTTAGATGGTGAGAAAATACTGATCCAACCAAAAAAGGCAATAAGGGTAAAAATTAAAGCGCAAATTTAGATGGTTAATGTAAATTATTTATATCAGCATTTATCAGCTGATATAAATTTATCAGCTTTTACACTAAATGTTCATGGGCTGAATGCTCTAGTCAAAAAGAAAAGAAAAAAAGGTATATTTTTAAAAATCTATGTGCACTTAAAAGAGGCATCTAAAATGTAAAGATCCTAAATTGTTGAAAGGAAACCAATGGAAAAAAATGTATCTATGACAACAAGAGACCAGTTGTTTCTATACTATTATCAGACAAAGCAGACTTTAAAGGCAAGAAGCATTTCCAGAAATAGAAAATTGCTATATAATACCATATATATATGATATAAACATATATAAAATAATTTAAAAATTGTATGCACCATTAAAATTTCTTCAAAATATTAAAATGAACTGTTAATACATGGAAATAGACACTATAATCATTTTTTAAAATATAACTACATGTTGGCTCTAAGTAACTGAAATAAAGAGACAAAAATATCAGTAAAAGTATAGAAGAACTGAACAATGAATTAACTTGACCTAAAGAACATATATTTGCAAAGTACCAAATACACATTTAAGAAACAGCAAGATGTAGAAAACAAGGAAAAAATAAGAACAATAATTAATGAAAAATTACAATTGAGAGGGTCAACACAGTTCTTTGAAAAGACTAAATAAAATTGAAAAACTATAAAGAATGATAAAGAAAAAAGAGGCACACATAACTAATCTCAGGAATGAAAAATGAACCAGAGCTACAAACCCTGCAGATTTTAAAGATACCAAGAGAAGACTGAGAACAAATTTATGGCAATAATCTGAAAACACAGGGCGCCTGGGTAGCTCAGTCGGTTAAGCATCTGCCTTCGGCTTGAGTTATGATCCCAAAGTCCCAGGATGGAGCCCTGAGTCAGGCTCCCTGCTCCGCAGGGAGTCTGCTTCTTCTTCTGCCCCTCCCTCTGCTCATGCTCTGTCTTGCTCATTCTCTCTCTCTCTCTCAAATAAATAAATAAAATCTTAAAATAAATTTTTTTGAAAACACAGACAAAACTGGATAAATGCTGAGAAAGCTGTAATTTACCAAAACAACTTAAGATAAAGATTAAAATATGACTATAAATCACCATATTATAATTAAAGAAAATGAATCATTTATTAAAAGAAAATATTCTCACAGAAAAATCTCTAAATTCAAATGTCTTCATTGAGTTCTGCCAAATTCTCAGTAAATAAGTAATTCCAGTTTTATACAAATGCTTCCTGAAAACAGAAAAAGAGTATACAATTCCCAATTTGTTCTGTGTTGCCATCATAACCTGAATATATACACAAAGGGCAGTATAAGAAAAGAAAAATGAAGGCTAATATTGTATATTAACTTAGATGACTTTAGAAACCTTCAGAAAAATCTAAAGAAATATTAGCAATTGAATCCAGCACCATAGGAAAGGTAAAGCCATTACTAAGATGTTGATGCCAGATTATGCAAGTTATTTTAGTATTAGCAAATTAATCAACACATAAGAATGTTCATAGAAGCATTGTTAATGACAAAAACTTGGAAGCATCCCAAATGTTCTTCAAAGTGAGAATAAACAAGCAAATTGTGTTATATTCACACAATAAAATTCTGGGTAGTAGTCAAAACAAATGAATTATAAGTACATGCAGTAACAAGGGTAAATTTCAGCAATATTATGTGAAAAGGTAAATGCCCCCATGATATCCTTTTCACAAACACAAATAAAAAAGAAAAATATCATAAAATGTCTTAAAAAGAAAATGAAAGATGTCAGAATTACTTTTGCTAGGGTAGGCAGGAATGAAATGGAAGCAAGCCATGTGAGTAAATGCCAATTATTATGAGTGATAAAGCTACTGCTTTTCATGATAGTGCTACACATACTTAATACGGTATTAAAAATAGCTAACTAAAATAATTGACTGATACATAATGCGAGCATGCATGAACTAGGGATAGTGTCCTGAATCAAGAATTATAATCAATCTAATTATGTATACCTGAGGTTCGAGAAAAACAAAATAAAAAAAAAAGAAAAAGATCAATTAATGCTATAACTGTACTAACTGAAATATATGCTCATATGATTATCTACACAGAAGCAGAGAATCATTTTATAAAATTCAACATTCATACATAATAAAACTCTCTAAGCAAACTAAGAATGGAAAGAAAATTATTAAACTAATAAAGGCAAACTACAAATAAACCCACTGCAAATATCACACTTAAGAAAGATATTATGAGGGTGCCTGGGTGGCTCAGTCATTAAGTGTCTGCCTTCAGTCTTGGGTCATGATCTCAGGGTCCTGGGGTCGAGCCCTACATTGGGCTCCCTGCTCAGCGGGAAGCCTGCTTCTCCTTTTCCCACTCCCCCTGCTTGTGTTCCCTCTGTCGCTGTCTCTCTCTCTGTCAAATAAATAAAATATTAAAAAAAAAAGATATAAAATCAGGAAACATTCTCCTCGCTTCTACTTAAGTGTTGATTGATGGTTTGAGCCATCACAGTAAGCTAAAAAAAAAAAAAAAAAAAGATATAAAAGGCATAGGAACTGAAAAAAGTAAAAAGAAAACTGCAACTATTCACAGGAAATATGGTAATAAAACTCAAATAGATTATATATAAATCAGAAAATTTAGAGAATTTTCTAAGCTTGCTGATACATGATCAATATATAAAGTCTCATTTTATTTTTATGTACTGGCAAAAATTAGAAAATGAAATGATAAAAAAGACTATAATTTACAATAGTATCTGCAAATGCCAAGTGCCTAGTAATATATCAAATAGCACGTCTATTGGGAAAATTATAAAATTGATTAAAAAACATTAAAGAAGATCTAAATAAAGGGAAACATACCCACCTTCAAAGATTGGCAAATTTAAATTGTTAAAATGTAAATTATTCACAAATTGATCTATACTTTCAGTAAATTACAATCAAAATTCCAATTTCATTGGGGAGGTTGATACGCTGATATGATTAGAGATACTCATTACAGCATGTGCAAACCTTGCAAACACAATTATGAGGGAAAGAAGGAAATACAGAGCATAATTACATAAATTTTTAAAAGAGGAAGAACTAAACCATATTGTTTAGGAATTCATGTGAAATTGGTAAGACTATTCAGAAAAGCAAGGATATAATCACCACAGAGTCTGAAGAGTGGTTACCTTGGTCATGGGGGAAAGGAGATGAGGAAGAATATAAAGAATAGAATAATAAAGGAGATATCAGAAGGCCTCTGGGATGTTGGTGGGATTTTCTTTCTTGACTTAATGGAAGACACACAGGTGTTCACCTTATAATTACTCGTTATATAATACATGATGTCAAAGTCTTTTTCTCTCTGTCTCTTATTTCATAATTTAAAAAAAAACTTTAAGATTGATATTTATTTATTTATTTATCTCTTTGTTTTAGAGTGTGGCGGGGAGGGGCAGAGAGCGAGAGAATCTTAAGCAGACGCCACCCTGAGCTCACAGGCTGATGGGTGGGGGGCGGGGCTTGGGGCTGTATCTCATGACCTGAGCTGAAATAAAGAGCTGAATACTTAACGGACTGAGCCACCCAGGTGCCCCTAAAAAAAAAAAAAAAAAAATTTTAAGTGCTCCAGGCAGAGGGGGTAAAATGTGTGAACAACCATAGGCAAGTGATAGTGTCAGCCATGCAGGAATCAAAGGCATTCTTTAAGTCTAGAGCAAAGAGTGTCAAGGGAGTTACAGGTGGGAAGTCATGAGAGGGATGAAGCTAAAGAGCCAAGCAAAAGTTTCTTATTATTGACTTTGAAATCCCATTAAAATTTTTGGAAGTTACCATAAGAACGATCTCAAGGGAGAGACATTGAAAGACTTTTTAAACAAGGCAGGCATTGTATTCTGGCTCTTGAGCAAAGAATGGGTTAAGATGGGACAAGAATGCAAGCAGGAAGGTGAGTTAGTAAACGCTGCGGTATTTCAGGAAAAAGAGGACGACGATCTGAATTGGGGGAATGGCTGAGAGGAGAGCAAATAACAGGCTCCACAGTTATGAAAAGGAAGAATTTTCTGGACTTGGAGGAAAAAGCAGAATTGAGGGGAAAATAATGAGTTCCTTTTGGGAGTTTCTGGGACAGTCAAGAATACCCAGTATGAAATACCCAGTAAAGAATATACGCTTATCATCCATGTGGTACATATTTATTGAGTATCTGCCGTTCTGGGCACTGAGAATACATGGGCATAACAGGGACCCTGTTATTATGAAACTTCCATAAATCGGAAGCTCAGGTCAAAGCCACAGTGGAGATGAGAATTCAGAGCCATAATTTGCTTTACACTTCATATTCTGGAGATACGGAAATTTTTAGTGAATAAAAGGAACCATTTCTGTGAAGTCGTGGCATGTGATTCAGTCAATTGCATAAACAGCAAGCTGAAAAAGTAGATAATATAGTAGGACAGGGTGGCAAAATTAACTTTTAAAGCGAGCTAACTTGATCATGATTTTAAGAGAAGGGAATGGATGTCAGGTCCTCCACTCACGAGCTACATAATATTGAGCAAGTCACGCACCACTCCTAGCCGGTTTCCTCGTGTACAAAACTGGGTAACAATGCTATTTCACAGAGCCCATGTGCTGATTAAATGAGGTAATATAAAAATACCTTGCTGAGGTCATAACAGGGGCTTTGAAATGAAATCTGAATCTGAAATGAGGATAATAGAATGCCTTCAGATAACATATAGGAATGAATGCACACCATTAGCAAATATAGCAAGAATGTGGCTACGTAGTTAAGTGGCTTATGGAATTGAACAAAGGATTTTTTAAATGTAGAGTTAGCTTGGCTTATGTTATTTTAATAAGTAAATATTTCCATTGATTTGTGTTGAACATAGTTCTATATTAAAAGTGTTGGAATAAAGAATAACTTTTTTCCCTAAAGTCTACACATGTAATCTCCAAGAAATTTTCTTCTGATACTAGTTAAAGCTAACACTTGTTAAGCGTTAACAGCTCTAATTGTAGTTCCCAGAGGGTATCTTAAACAGTGGATTCAGTGGAAATGTGAACTTATCTATTGTCTCCACCAGCTTTACAAAGCAAAGAGGGAAATTTGAGGGAAAAAACTCTAAGGGATTAGAGGCAGTCAAGAGATGGTTTTTAGAAAGGTGAAAAATGGAGGTTTAGAAGTGAGTTACACAAGAATCCCTGTGCATTATGCATGAGCTATGCTCTGTGTTCTTTCCTCTAGCTTGTACGTCCATCTGGGCTCAGTGAGCACACGTCCCTCTCTGGCAACCATGTACTAGGAACTGTGATCATCTCTCAACCAATGGGAAGTCATGGTGGTATGCCTTTACTTCCTCATAAATACAGTTGGGTTTTGATTTGGTTTGGTATTGATTTGTCTAAGGGAAAACAATCTTAATTAAGTGAGGTTGTTTCATTATTGTCCTTAATATAATGCTTAATAGGCATCTCAACTTAACATTTAATATTTATTTCATTGCTCAAACTAGAAAGTTTGGAGGTCACACCTCTTTTTCCCCTTTCTTTCTCTGATAATAGGCCTGTCTGACATAATAATTTGGGTGTTTAACAGACACCTGTCCAAAGAGAAACTTTGATTCTAATCTCCATATCTACTCCTCTGCCAATATTCCATTTCCTGGTGCACAAGGCTCCAAGTTACAAGTCATCTTTGAATCACCTCTATCTCTTACTCTTCCATTTTCCCTTCAAGACATAACCTGAATCTATGTATACCTCTCTGTCTCTAAGAATATACCATTTTGGCCCAAGCCAACACCATGTCTTACACAGATCTTTGTTTTTCATGTTGCCTCTCTGCAATCCCTCTACACACTCACTAGAGCCATTACTTTTAAAAATGGACTATAATTTCACAATGGCTTCCTACTACAGTCCTTCTGGTGACCCACAAGGCTCCACACAGCACCTTGCCCCCTAATGCTTCTTGGATCTACTTAATCTCAAGTGACCCTCCAATTTTTTCACTTCCTGCAAGCTACCCTGGTCTTATTTCTATTCTTTGAGCATGTCAAGCTTGTTCCCACCTCAGGGCTTTTGTATTAACCACTTTTCCTGCATGTAACCCTTTCTCCTATAACTTCCTGTGGCCAGTTCTTTGTTATTCAGCTCTCTAATTAAGTACCCATGGGAATTTCCATGGCCACACAATTTAAACTGTCCCCTTTGGGTCACCACCGTGCTTTATCTTCTTTATGGTAAAAATCATCACGGGCTTTTTATTTGCTTGGTTGCTTTTGTTTGTTTTCGTCTGTAGAACCCCATCAGAATGTAACTACAGGTCCTGACAGGAGGCAGCTTACCTGCTATTTCTCATATATGTTCAGTTTCTAAAGCAGTGACCAACACATAACAGGTAATAAATAACTATTTGTCACATTAGTCAATAACCCCATCATGTCTAAAACGTCAGCAAATTCTATGAGTTTTCCTCCCAAAATATATGTAGAATCAATCTCCATCTTTTCATCTCATCTGTTTTCTCCATAGTCCATGCCACAAATCTCTCTCTAAAGGGAGCCTCCAATGTCCTCCTAATTAGTCTCCATGCTTCCTTCAGCAGACAGAGCAATCTTTAAAAATGTAAGTGAAATTGTATCATGTATGTGCTTAAAACCATTCATGGCTTTCCATCTCCATGAAAACAAAATGTCAACACCTAAGATGCTCCAGCCTCTGCCTTCCCACCAACACCGCCATATCACCTCCTCCCTCACACCAACTTCCGGGTTTTGTATCTCTACCTAGCCCTAAATGTCAGTTAACCCTTCTGGATCTTGGGTTCTTCAGCTCTAAAATTAGTATTCTGGGAAGGCACAGCATAAGAAGATACACAAACATTGACTGGACACCTGCTGTGTTCCAGGAGCTGCTGGGTCCTGGGAATGGAATAGGCTTAGTCCCTGCCTTTGAGAAGATCAACATATAAGTAAACAAACTACATTACAGTTCAGTGCAAGCTGTAACAGGAGAGCTGAGCGATGTGAGATCAGATTGTGCTGAATCTCCTGGCAGAGGCCAGGAAGGCTTCGCAGAAGAGGAGACAGTGCTCCAAGAGATCCTTTATAGATTATAAAGCACACTGGAAATGCAGAGTATGTAAATTAGTATCACTGTCCAAATATAAAAGTATGAGGTTTGTTTTCTGGCAAGTCTACTCTGTCTTTTTTTTTTTTTTTTTTTTTTAGAGTTTTTTTTTTTTTTTTTGACACAGAGAGAGAGATTNGAGGAGAGAGGAGGAAGCAGGCTCCCTGCTGAGCAGAGAGCCCGATGTGGGCCTCGATCCCAGGACCCCGGGATCATGACCTGAGCCGAAGGCAGCGGCTTTAACCCACTGAGCCACCCAGGCGCCCAAGTCTGCTTTGTCTTAACATATGATTAGACAGTAAAAGCTGTTTGAGTAAACAGAATTTTTAGCTAACCTGAAACCTATTTTGTTCCAACTTGCAAATATTTCTAAAATCTAATAATACAGTTCTTGTTTTCATGTAAGTGCAACAGGCTAAATATGATTGAATCTTTTCTTTCATGGCTGCAAATCATAAAGTGCCCCAGGGTCATGTTTCTTCAAATCAACTATGGCTGAGACTCTGTAATGCAAATATTGACTATGTGGGAGATTGGGTATAACATGCAAAAAAAAAAAAAGAAAAGAAAAATGGTATCCAGGCGCTAGAAATTGCCTTTGTAAAATCCATGGTATCACATTGTATTATTTATTATTATTTTTCTTTTTTATTGAATTATAATTGATATATGCTATTAGTTTCACGTATACAACATTGTAATTTGATACTTCTATACATTGTGAAATGATCATCATAATAGGTCTAGTTACCATCTGTCACCATACAAAGCTATCACACTAATATTGACTATACTCCTTATGCTGTGCATTACATCTCCATGACTTACGTATTTTATAACTAGAAGTTTGTACTTCTAATCCCCTTTATCTTTTTGCCCATCCTTCTACTCCCCTCCCCTCTAGCAACCACCAGACTTCTCTGTATCTATGAATCTGTCTCTATTTTGTTTGATTGTTTATTTGTGTATTTTTAGATTCTACATAAGTGAAATGACATGACATTTGTATTTCTCTGACTTATTTTATTTAAGATAATGACCTCAGATCCACCTATGTTGTTGCAAATGGTAAGGTTTCATTCTTTTTTATGGCTAATATTCTATCACACACACACACACACTTTTTAAATCCATCATCTATCAGTAGACACTTAGGTTTTCTTCTGTATCTTGGCTATTGTACATAATGCTTCAGTGAAAATAAGGGTACATATATCTTTTCAAATTAGTGTTTGTTTTCTTCAGATAAATTCCCAGAAGTGGAATTGCTGGATCATATGCTATTTCTATTTTTAATTTTTTAAGGAATCCCCATACTATTTTCCGTAATGGCTCCACCAATTTACATGCCCACCTCCCGTGCAAAAGTGTCCCTTCTTCTCCCAATAACCTTGTTATTTTTCATCTTTTTTTTTTAAAGATTTTATTTATTTATTTGAAACAGAGAGAGAGAGAGATTACAAGTAGGCAGACAGGCAGGCAGAGAGAGAGGAGGAGGAAGCAGGCTCCCCGCTGAGCAGGGAGCCTGAAGCGGGCCTCGATCCCAGGACCCTGAGATCATGACCTGAGCTGAAGGCAGAGGCTTTAACCCACTGAGCCACCCAGGCGCCCTATTTTTCATCTTTTTGATAATAGCCATTCTGATGGGTATGAGGTGGCACCTCATTGTGGTTGATTTGCATTTCCCTGATAATTAGTGATGTTGACTATTTTTTCATGTGTCTGTTGGCCATCTGTATGTCTTTTTGGAAAAATGTCTATTTAGGTCCTATGCCCATTTCTTAATTGGTTTTCTTTTATTGAATTGTATGAGTTCTTTATATATTTTAAATATCAATCCCTTATTGGATATATCATTTGCAAGAATCTTCTTCCATTCAGTGGGTTACCTTTTCATTTTGTTGATGGTTTTTTCATTGTGCAAAAGCTTTTTAGTTTAATATAGTCCTATTTGTCTATTTTTGCTTTTGGTTTCCTTGCCTGAGGAGACATGGAGACATATCCAAAAATATATTACTAAGAATAATGTCAAAGATAACTCTTTTTTTTTTTTTTTTTTTTTTTTAAAGATTTTATTTATTTATTTCACAGAGGGAGAGAGATCACAAGGAGGCAGAGAGGCAGGCAGAGAGAGAGGAGGAAGCAGGCTCCCCGCTGAGCGGGGAGCCCGATGCGGGCCTCGATCCCAGGACGCTGAGATCATGACCTGAGCCGAAAGCAGAGGCTTTAACCCACTGAGCCACCCAGGCGCCCAATAACTCTTTATTATTAAAAAAATTTGATTATTTGGGGATTGAAATTAGTTGCACTGATTTTTGTTATATTATACGAGTATATTCATTTGTTAGAGCTGGACGGTTAAAAAACAAAAATTTTCTCTTAAATCTGTAGGCTAGAAGTCCAAGACCAAGGTATTGGCAGAGCTGATTTCTTTTGAGGCCTCTCTCCTTTGTCTTCTCCCTGGGTCATCACATGACTTTCTCTCTGCATGTGTCTGTGTCTTAATTTCTTCTTCTAATTAGAACATTAGTCATATTGGATTATGTCGCACACTAATGACCTCAATTTAATTTAATTATATCATTAATGACCCTATCTTCAAATATATTCACATTCTGAGGTGCTGGGGGGTCAGGAATTCAACATATGAAGTTTGGGAGAACATATTCAGCTCCTAACAACATGTATATGACATTTGTATTATATTTATACACTTATCATATATTATAAATAATATACATTGTAAATAATGCTCTATCAATATGTGTATTAATCTTATACATATATATATATAGAGAGAGAGCAATATAAGTATAACTTTAGATAATTGGGGTAGTTCCCCCAAAGGATAAAAACCCTAACGCACTGTTGGTGGGTACCTTCTATAGGAGGCCACGTTGGGTTTTTTGCTTTTTTTTCACTAAACATTTAGAGGGCTAGGTAAATGTAGAATCTTTAAGCAGTATGATGAGGTAAAACAGACATGTGTATGGGTGTTTAAAACTGCTTTTATAACATTAGTTAGGTAAGCCCCTGTTTCTTCCTGTAATATAATAGCTCATGGGGTTTTATAAATTTAGGTGTGACAATATATTTAAAGCAGCAATTTTAGTAGAGTGTCTCAGAGATGTTAGTATCCTTTCTCTTTCCCCCAAACCAGTCTAGTAACTTTAACTCACTGTGGGTAAAATTTTATTAAGGAACATTCTTAAAATGCAAATAATCAAGGAAAGCTTAACTGGAGTCTTCTATAGCTAGGACAGATTTACAACAAGCAATGATGCTCAGTGTCCAACTGATTAACCTCAGAGACCTGAGGTTAGCACCGTGATATTTTACACAGAAAAATAATACCGTGGTAAAGTCAGCAGAGAAGGTATATATATTAAAATTGCCTTAATGGAAATAAGTGTGCATATAATATAGATGCAAAATTAGGATCTAGTTGAAAATGATACGATATTTCTATATCTACATCTGTATCATCTTAGCATCTTATGCCAAAAGGGGGGAAAAATCAGCTCATTTATTCACAGGGGACAAAGAAATATACACTAAATTGTCTTTGATAGTTCAACCTTGGCAGCATTCTGTTCTTTTAATTCCAGCAACTCTATCAATGCACTATTTTTGCAATGCAACTGGGGTAATTCGAATGCATGCCAAGTACATTTTAATGTAGTTTCATGGCAGGTTTTTGGCCTGTCGTTTATTTCCTCTCTGTGATACTCAAATTTCATTTCATTAAGTACTAAGTTACTTCATGGTATATTACAAGAAAATCCCAGCCAGCCGTATTTTTGAAGTGTGAGGGGAAACCTAATGTGGTGTGTTCTTTCTCAATTGGATTAAACATACACAGTATTTGCTTTGACATGTAGTCTTTGTTCCCTTCCCTACCCCAAATTTACCAGTCCACAAAAGGACACATGAAAATCCTATACGAACCAAAGACAGCATATAGTACCTCTACCTTACCAAAGCTACAAATACGAATAAATCATGCCTATCTTGGAGCACTGAGTTCAGCATTCCCATCCTTATGAACATAGGAGAAATTGTAAGCCTAGTAGTGTAGGTGGCTGCTCTGCCTCTAGCTTCCAGAAGACAGCTTTAGGGAGATATGATAAGAGGAGGACTGAGAAACACAGAAATGAAGTGGGTCTGGGGAGAACAAAGCTATAGCACTTGTTTGAAATTCTCCATTTGCCCTACAATGACAGTTGCACTCATTGACTTATCATAGCAAGTTGCATTGCCTCTGGCATTGTTTGGTTACTAAAAGAATATTTAGAGGCAAGATTGGCTTCACAGAAAGAAGAATTGGGGGATCAGGATTATTTGCCTAGAGTTTCATCAGCAAAAATGAACCTTCCAGGGCGCCTGGGTGGCTCAGTGGGTTAAAGCCTCTGCTTTCGGCTCAGGTCACGATCTCAGGGTCCTGGGATCTAAGCCCGCATGGGGGGGGGGGTCCCTGCTCAGCGGGGAGCCTGCTTCCCCACCCCTCTCTCTGCCTGCCTCTCTGCCTCCTTGTGATCTCTCTCCCTCTGTGAAATAAATAAATAAAATCTTTAAAAAAAAAAAAAAAAGGAACCTTCCAGTAAATTCCAAATCCTGCTTCTCGTGCTTTCAGACACTTGACTTGAAATTTCAGACTTGAAATTTTGCCAAAGGTAATTTCCTTTCAGATTAAGACTTTGATAAACAATACATAGTTTTAAAAAATCATGATTTATTCCTGGCTCCCCTTAGTACTGGACTTAGTGCCGATGAAGAGGGTAGAGAAGAGGTATCAATAAATAAGTAGATTTGAGGCAGATGGAACAAAAGTAGTGAATTTAAAATATTTGTACTTTGTGGATTCTCAAGCAGATTGACAATGACCGAAATCTATAAAGTCTAAGACTGACAGAGATGTATAGATAAAAGATGGTCTCACATGGATCAATAATCAAAGTGTTGTGAACCAAGGATTACGATCCATTCAATATGCTCATATGCACATGCATGTGTGAGAATATGTGGGGGGGGCTTATGTGCTCTTGAGTGTGCATGTGTGTGTGTGCACATACATCGGTGCTGTACGTGTGTGCATGTGTGTGTAAGAAAGTCAAGGCAGAAGCAGGTAAACATGGAATAATAATGAAGTTTTCCTTAAGTAAGAAGGGAAGCTATACATGTTAGGGGATGGGAGAAGGAACATTTACCAAAAAAGATGAGGGAACACTAAGATATATAAATAGTGCAAAGTAAGATTTGGGGGAGTTGTGCTGACAGCTAGAGTGATGGGACCATATCGCAGGAAGTCCTCATCTTCTGAAAGGTTTTTTTTTTTTTAACTTCCTTTCCATACTATTGTATCACTTCCTAATCTTTGGAAGCAAGTCACAAAATTTAATCCACATTCTTCCTCAAGGAATGAGGAGTTAAGGAGTTGAGCTTCACTATCTTGAAGGGAGGAGTATCTATATAAATTATTTAGAATTCTTCTCCAGGAGATTTCTCTTTTCTTCTTTCTTCAGTCATTTCATTGTACCAGTGTGGACTCATGGATATTTATTTGATACTATGAGTTATAATCAAGTACTATTTAATTTATTTTGTGGTTGACCAAGTTGTTCTCACTTTGACCAGATGGAGCTCTTTCAAGTTGACTGTTGAGTGACATGCTGCCATCATTCGGTTTTTGAACACTTCTTTACTTTCTGGCATAACAACATATCACTGGATCATTTAACCTATTCTCTCCCCCAGACTTAGAATCAGTTATTTGTCCCAAGTGCCCTGGTTCCTTTTACTGAAGAACCACATTAGAAACCAGGATTTGGGCCCTTACTACCACACTGTCATTCTGTCTAAGCCTTCTCAGCACACAAAACTAGGAAATATGTGTATGCATTCTATCTATCTATATTCTATCCTATATATATGCAATATATATATTCTATCCTATATATATGCAATATCTAAAAAATGTTAGCAAATGTTAACAAATGTTAGTGTCCATTTGTCTCCATATTAAGCTAAACATGAGTTTATGTCGCTATTTCTGGACTCTAAAAATCTAGTACCACATTGTTCGTTGGAGCTAGCCCCACCTCCCTGGTTATCTGCACCCTCCCTTCCCACAGTAAGAAACCTGCCTACCCCACTACAAAACTGCTAGCACTCATACAGGAATTCAGTCAAGTGTCAGGATATAAAATCAATGCACAGAAATCAGTTGCATTTCTATATACCAACAACAAAACAGAAGAAAGAGAAATTAAAGAGTCAATCCCATTTACAATTGCACCCAAAACCATAAGATACCTAGGAATAAACCTAACCAAAGAGGCAAAGAATCTGTATTCAGAAAACTATAAAGTACTCATGAAAGAAATTGAGGAAGACACAAAGAAGTGGAAAAACATTCCATGCTCATGGATGGGTAGAATAAATATTGTGAAAATGTCTATGCTACCTAGAGCAATCTACACATTTAATGCAATCCCCATCAAAATACCAGCAATTTATTTCAAAGAAATGGAACAAATAATCCTAAAATTTATATGGAACCAGAAAAGACCCCGAATAGCCAAAGGAATGTTGAAAAAAAAAAGCAAAGTTGGCGGCATCACAATTCCAGATTTCAAGCTCTATTACAAAGCTGTCATCATCAAGACAGTATGGTACTGGCACAAAAACAGACACATAGACCAGTGGAACAGAATAGAGAACCCAAAAATGGACCCTCAACTCTATGGTCAACTAATCTTCGACAAAGCAGGAAAGAATGTCCAGTGGGAAAAAGACAGTCTCTTCAACAAATGGTGTTGGGAAAACTGGTCAGCCACATGCAGAAAAATGAAACTGGATCATTTCCTGACACCACACACAAAAATAGACTCAAAATGGATAAAAGACCTCAATGTGAGAAAGGAATCCATCAAAATCCTCGAGGAGAACACAGGCAGCAACCTCTTCGACCTCAACCGCAGCAACTTCTTCCTAGGAACATCACCAAAGGCAAGGGAAGCAAGGGCAAAAATGAACTATTGGGACTTCATCAAGATTAAAAGCTTTTGCACAGCAAAGGAAACAGTCAACAAAACCAAAAGACAACTGACAGAATGGGAGAAGATATTTGCAAATGACATATCAGATAAAGGGCTAGTATCCAAAATCTATAAAGAGCTTCTCAAACTCAATACCCATAAAACAAATAACCCAGTCGAGAAGTGGGCAGAAGACATGAACAGACATTTCTCCAAAGAAGACATCCAAATGGCCAACAGACACATGAGAAAGTGCTCAACATCACTCGGCATCAGAGAAATACAAATCAAAACCATAGCGAGATACCACCTTACACC
>LNAC01000100.1:2356456-2399185 GCA_002007465.1 Ailurus styani
GAAATAAGTCAATCAGAGAAAGACAATTATCATATGATCTCTCTGATATGAGGAACTTGAGGAGAAGGGTGGGGGGTCGTGGGGGGTAGGGAGGGAAAAATAATGAAACAAGATGGGATGGGGAAGGACACAAACCATAAGAGACTCCTAATCTCACAAAACAAACTGAGGGTTACTGGGGGGTGGGAGGGTAGGGATAGGGTGGATGGGTTATGGACATTGGGGAGGGTTTGTGCTTTGGTGAATGCTGTGAAAGATGTAAGCCTGATGATTCACAGACCTGTACCCCTTGGGCAAAGAATAAAAATAAAAAAAAAAAAAAAAGAAAAGAAACCTGCCTACCACCACCCACCATTCATTTATTCATCACTCAACCCCAGTATATGTATGTAAAACAGACTCAGAACTGCTAACCTAGAGCCTTGTGAGAAATAATTTTACCAACTACAATACAGTTGTTTATGTCTCGTTCCCTTTGTTTTCAGTTTTCAGTTCCTAGTCAAAACACTGTTTCACAAAGTTACTTAGATCAACGTATTTTTTTTCTCCATCCCTCACGTCATTAAATATCCTGCCAAAGCACAGGTCCTATGCCTGGATAGCGTACCATAAAATCAATATGCTCAAACTTACATTTCCTTAGGATGTTAATTTGAGTTGCTTTATTCATTATTCTGAGCAATTCCTGTCTTGTCCAAACACATAGATAATCTTAGACAAGAAAATAGTCTATCCAGAATCACAGAATTTTAGAATGCAAAAAACTTTAGGTATCACCTAGTCTATTCCTACAATCGATGTTGGAATATTTCTCTCTGGACAGATATTTTCTGCAGGAGCATTGAACTCACTATTTTCCCAGGAGTATAGTCCTTCTTTGACTAATGTAATATTTAATATTTTTTTCAGTTCTAGAGTCTCCAGGTAAAATGCTGGGTTTTTGTTGTGGTTGTTAGTGCCAGCATTTAGGACACCCAACTGTAATCTTTATTTTCAACCTTGTAAATATGTTTTAAAGAAATCAAGTCCTTGAAATTTCTGAAGATAAAACAAGAAAAATAGCAACTGGCTTTTCATCTGAGAACTTAAGTGAAGGTTCTGTTAATGCATCATGCTTTATTGGCATGTTAAACTATATACTGTACATCTTTTTCTTGCCTAATTCCTGTAATTGAGAGAAAATGATATACAATTACATCAATTTAAACTACACAGAATGTTCTGATTATTACTATTGGCTTACAAGAGCTGTTATCTCAACATATCCAATCATCAGCAAATTCCTTCAGTTTGAATTATATTGATTTTTTAAAAAGACTATAGAGAGGCAATGTGATACAGTAGAAAGAATATTAAACCAGGAGCCAAGAGAACTGAGTATTCATTGCCATAGAGACATTAATTAATTTTGTGACCTTGGGTAGGTCACTGAACCGATTTTGTTTCAATTTCTTTGTCGATAATATAAGGATATTAGAACATAAGTAGTTATAGTCAAAGGATTCTTGTACTTTATGTCCTTCTTTAGTCAACCCAAATCCATTTGCAAGGAGAAAAAAGGATTATAGCAAATATACATGTGAGAAATAAAACTAATTATTGTTAAATGTATTGTCTTAAAATCTTGGAATAAATGAGGTCACTCTGTGCAGTATGGCACAGGCTCTGAAATCAGCCCGCCTGCCCTCAAATTCCCAGCTTTGTTTTTCACCAGCTATGCAATTGCTTTCAGCCACAGGCTTTCATCTTTAAAATGCAGATAATAATGATTACCTTGGCGGTATGGATTAAATAAAACAATGACTGTGAAGGGCCCAGTCCTCAGTACACAGAGAGTACTCAATAAACAGTAGTCATTATGGAATAGAATTACAGGGTTATTTCAACAGTGAGGCAATGACAGAAAAAGTAATATGGCTGAGTATCACACAGAAAGGACTCGAAGCTAGTGCTAATCCTTACATGTAGGTTTAGGCTCCCATATTGTTCGTATCTAGTACTGTGGGTAGAGTAATAGGAACTTGGAGAGTGGAATCAACCCTGGACTGATCACCATAGTGTCAATATAGCATCAGTAACTCAGATCTATCCCGGAAAGGTAATTGTAGCACTGTACCAAACTTATGCACAAAGGACTCCACTATAACCAGAAATAAGGTGGCCTGAACCACAAAGAATCAGGAAAAGCAACAAGTAGGAAAAGGTAAGAAGTCCCCCAAATTGTTCAGATGTCTGATGTGAGGATACAGAAGAAGATCACGGACCTGTGTATAGAATATCCATGTGCTTATGATATTTATGCATTCTTACAATATTTCTTTTTGTTCTTTTTTAATGGTTAGTGCTGGTTTTCTGGAAAAGTTCGTAGTCTGTTAATTATGATAAAGAGAAACAAAGAACATGTTTCCTATCATGCCTGACCCAAGCTGCTGCTGAGAGCAGCAGTAAGGCAAGTAAGACAACCCCACCAGGAGGGTGAACCCTGAAATGACAAAATGGGGGCCACTCAGACACACCCTCCTCATCAGGATGTCCTCATTCCAGAGCAACTTTCTACTTAAAAAAATAAAAGGTTTTAGGGTTCTAGTTTTATTTACCAAGGAAGATTTAACTAATTCTGGCATCAGCAACTGAACAAATACTTATTAAATAGCTAGAAATTCCTGGGAATACTGAGCAAAATAAAACATCACCTCTTCCTTCAAGTCACCATAGAAAACGTGGTAAGAAAACCACAAAAATGCAGACATTCGTGACATGGCTGGGAAGAAAAGCCTAACCTGTCAATCTTTGTTTCCCACTGGAGATTAGGGGACTTTAAGTATCTCTGACTCAGTTCGAGGTGAATCTCATTCTGCCGACACTATCGCTTGTTTAGTTCTGCGTCTGAGCCTAGTCATGATCAGCAGGCTTTCGGCAGTTCCTGAAAACTCATGGTACCTTTGCAGGTAAGTCGTTATGTGTCACCCACTTGCTCAGAACCCCAGTGCCTCGAAGAACTGTAGGCAATTCCTGCTCTGAAACCCAGTCTCGCGGCAAGGTTCTTAATATCCAGAAAAAGGTTTTCTTGTTGCCAGGTAGGTACCCATTGAGCCTGAGAATACAAACTGTTTGAATCTTCCTATAAGAATACTCTTGGTTGGGCGCCTGGGTGGCTCAGTGGGTTAAAGCCTCTGCCTTCAGCTCAGGTCATGACTCAGGGTCCTGGGATCGAGGCCCGCATCGGGCTCTCTGCTCAGCAGGGAACCTGCTTCCTCCTCTCTCTCTGCCTACTTGTAATCTCTCTCTGTCAAATAAATAAATAAAATCTTTAAAAAAAAAAAAAAAGAATACTCTTGGTTATTTCTTGCTGGACCTTCCGTCATCTGAAAGTTCTGGTTCTGCTTTTCTGTGCTTCTTCTTGACCTCTCCTTCCTTCAAGAGCCTAATGAAATCCAACTTCCTCCTTGAATACTTCCATGACTACCCTAATCCTCTTTGGAAATGTTCCATTTCCATATAGAACTCATGGTCAGTAGCAGGCAATTTAATCTTTGTTCATGAACCATCTCACGTTATCTGCCATTCATTGTATTTATGTGAGCTTGATTTGCCCAAATCATTTGCATGGTTCTTGGGCGCTGGGACCATGACACGTGTTTACTCCATCCTCTGCAATTCTAGCCCAATGGAGTCTATTTTTGGAGCTTACTGAATGCTGGTTTAAAATATTTCTGATTCTGAACGACATAAAACAAATAGAAGGACAAGTGTGAAGAAGATTGGCAGAGAGCAATATTTCCTTTTCAAAAGTTCACTGAGCCAAATTGAAAATGTGTTATGCAAAGAATATCTTCAGTTCCTAAATCTCTGTATTATAAGAAAATATTCATACTGTATGATGTGTTGTCTAAGGCTCATGAAATCTTGGAAGAGTTCTAATAAATCTTCATCTTTGAATGAAAATAGTTTATTTTAGTACCTGCAAAAGACTACACATCTGCAGAATGCCTTCATGAAAGTTAAGTTTTCTGTTCTAGATTAAAGAAGCCTCACAACCAAACATATGCATGTTTCTGTACTGAATACTGAATCAGATGAAAACAAAAAAATATATATTTTTATTTTTTGTCTTTTTTTATTTGTCCTATAAAGAACATTTTGAGACAACTGACAAAGTTTGAATAAGACTGTAAATTAAAATATTACAGCAATATTAATCTCCTGATTGTGACTGTTTATGTGAGAAAGTGCGTTTTTTAGAAAATATAACAAATTATTTACTCTTTCCCAAAAGAAAAGAGTTTTAAGGGATACAATGAAATCTTTATTCTTTTCTAAAAGAAGGGCATTGCCTCACACGACTGCAGTCCAATTATCAAGATCAGGAAATTAATATTGACACACTAACTTACCTAACTGTATAGTGAATGAGAGAATGACTAAAGCAAATGTCTTAAAAATTTGTCAGATGGGGAACATAGATAAAAGGTATTCAGGGGTTCTTTGTACTAGTCTTACAACATCTTTGTGAGTTAGAAACATTTCAAAATAAAGTATTACATTTGTAGATCAAACCAGTAGAATATTTAAAGGATTATTTTTGCTGAATGTGCTGTCTTAGACTGTTTGGGCTGCTATAATAAAATACCACAGACTGGGTACCTTGTAAACCACAGAATTTTATTTCTCTTAATTCTAGAGTCTGGGAAATCCAAGATCAAGGCACCGGAGGGTTCAGTATCTGGTGAGAGCCTGCTTTCTTGCTCACTGCCAGCTGTCTTCTCAGTGTGTCCTCACAGGGTGGAAGGGGTGAAGGAGCTCTTCAGTGCTTCTTTCGTAAGAGCACCAATATGGGAGCTCCACTCTCATGACCTAAATCACCTCTCAAGGCACCCCCTCCAAATACCAAGACAATGGGGATTAGGTTTTAACATAGGAATTTTGGACAGACAACATTCAGTCAATAGTATGTATTTTATGTAACACTTGTCTCCTACATATAAATTCCTGTTTTACCTCATGAGGCCTGTGTTTCATTTTCTGACGTGCGGCTTAAGAAAGACAAGAGTCATTCTGACTCTAAATAAACACTGTGCATATATTAGTTTTAACTGAAAATTTTGTTCCAGTACCATGCTGAATAAAAGTGGTGGGAGTGGACATCTTTGTTTCGTTCCTGACCTGAGGGGAAAAGTTCTCAGTTTTTAACCATTGTGTATGATGTTGACTGTGGGATTTTTAAAAATATATATATATATGGCCTCTATTATGTTGATGTATGTTCCCTCTAAACCTACTTTGTTGAGTGTTTTTATCCTGACTGGATGTTGTATTTTGCCAAATGCTTTTTCTGTATCTATTGAGATGTTTGTATGTTTTTTTTATCCTTTTTGTTGTTGTTGTTGATGTGATGTAATACATGGATGGCTTTGCAAATATTGAACTACCCTTGCATCCCAGGAATAAATCCCACTTGATTGTGGTGAATGATTTTTTGAATGTATTGCTGGATTCAGTTTGCTATGAAGTTTTGATTTGTATTTCCCTGATGATGAGTGATGTTGAGCACCTTTTTATGTGTCTGTTGGCCATCTGGATGTCTTCTTTGGGAAAATGTCTATTCATGTCTTCTGCCCATTTTTTAATTGGGTTATTTGTTTTTTAGGTGCTGAGTTTTATAACTTCTTTACATATTTTTGGCACAAAAACAAACATCAAAACATTTCAACCTTCAATACAGTTAATGCATCCATCCCTTCTGTTACAAAGAGAGAAAGTACAAGGGACTCTGGCCAGCAGTGGCAGGGCTGGGTGGGGGCAGTGTAGGAACAAGATATTCTGAAAATAAGAGCTGGTATTATGGAACCAGCAGTGCTGGTGGAATTTAAAGTAGACTGGGGTACCAACAGCAGTAGTGGTCTGGTCCCTGAAAGAAACCACACATTAACGAGAACTGTCACAAGCCTCAACTTGTCTTGGATGAACCCTCTCCTGGAGTCTTCGCCTCCCTTAATTTTGATCAATGGCTCACAAAATAAACAATGATTCACTTCCACATGACAATGGTGACAGAGTTGCCTTGCAGAGAACATCAAATTATTATTTACCAGCAATTCTGCTTTGAAAACCAATCAGTTGTCAGTTCCCACCAGTGACTAATGTACCACAAAATTAAGTTTGTGGGTCGCCGATCTCAGAACCAGATGTGAACCACAGTGAATCATGGGTTCTAAACAACCAGCTACACCTTGGTAACACTGTGACTTTGTTGTTCCTCAGTCATCTGCAAAAAGCTGATAGCCAATTATAACTAGAGTGATTTAAGTAAAGAATGACAGCTATTCTGATATAATTATCAACTGAATAAAAAATGTTAATTCTAATAGGCAGGTTTTGATCAAAGCACACACACAAAAACACTTTTTTAAAGGAGGATTTCTAAGCCATCAAAAGATACTATCATAACAGCATTTTATTCTGAGACATTTGCATTGTGGCCACTTTATAAATATTTGCAGGATGAAGACAAATACTTCAAAGTATTCCACCAATGGTTCCTCGAAGATGTGAGGAATCAGCAAGAATGAAAATGTCTAGGCTTTTTTTTTTTTTTAAGATTTTATTTATTTGAGGGAGTGAGAGAGAGAGAGAGAGAGATCATGAGCAGGGGGAAGGGGTAGAGAGAGAGGGAGAAGCAGACTCCCCACTGAGCAGGGAGCCCAACATGGTACTCAATCACAGGACCCTGAGATCTAGACCTGACCCAAAGGCAGATGCTTAACCAACTGAGCCACCCAGGTACCAACGTCTGGGCTTTCTAACAGATCAAGCTGTAGGATATCTGGAGTTTTGTTACTATGGAAGACTTGCATTTTAATCTACTAGAGATGGGGGTGGGGCGCGTCTGTGCATCATGAGACAAAAAGAAGACAGGCAGAGATTCTCACACTGCCGAAACAGGTCAAGTCACTACACTTTGTTAAATGCTGCCTTCTTTCCTCTAGAATTTATTGTTTCTAGTTTAATTTTGTGCATTTATACTATTATATGCAGACTCAAGGGAGTTTTTTAGAATCATGACCTACACTTTAGAAACTTAATAAGTATGACTTAGGCCTCATGGCTCACGGGAGTACTCCATTCAACCAGCAGATTTAAGAATAAAGAGGAATAACTGTCCTACCAATTCTTGTTATACAGAAAAACTATACGGTCTTTCTAAGCCTTTATTGAAGGGCATTTTTCTTTCAAAAATTCATAAATCCGAGGATTACTCTTGGGCTCAATGTTGCTATTTCAGATCTCAGGCAACTGGAATAAAACCCTATAATAGAGAGGCACTATTAAGCAATTTAAGACCAGCTTATTTAATTCTCTTTCCTTAAACCTCACCTACCTTTAAGAAATAAGGAGAAGATCCTAAGATAAAAACTTTCATGGTCAGTTGGGGCTGATATTGCGTCACTGCAGTTATACAGCTCACAGTATTTTAATGGACTTTCTAGTTGGAGAGAAAGCATGTGACTTGGAACCAAAATGATTTTTAAAGTACTGAAAATTAATATTGCTAAAAATTTTTCAGAAAAAGTAATTCATAAGCATCATACATTTTCTTGTAAAGCATCAATTGATCAGAAAGTTAAAATACTTTTAATTATCATTTTATTGTTTTAATGAAGACTTTAATCTGAAGAATTTTTCAGAAATATTGTAGAGTATGCCAGATTTGAAGGCCCTCACCAAAGTAATTAATTCAACAAGAATGTACTTAATGCTTGCTGTGTGTCAGGTACTATGCTAAATCCTAGGAAAACAACAAGATGTTTTTCCTGCTCTCAAGAACTGTGATATCTACAAAGAATTTATCCAACTCAGCACCCAAAATCATAAAAATCCAGTCATGAAATGGGCAGAAGATGTGAACAGACATTTCTCCAAAGAAGACATGCAAATGGCCAACAGACACATGAAAAATTCCTCAACATCACTTGGCATCAGGGAAATACAAATCAAAACCACAATGAACTACCACCTCACACTGGTCAAAATGGCTAATATTAACAACTCAGGAAACAACAGATGTTGGTGAGGATGCAGAGAAAGGGGAACCCTCTTACTCTGTTGATGGGAATGCAAGCTGGTGCAGCCACTCTTGAAAACAGTATGGAATTACTCAAAAAGTTAAAAATAACGCTACCCTATGACCCAGCAATTGCACTACTAAGTATATACTCCAAAGATATAAATGTTGTGTTCCAAAGAGGCACCTGCACCCCAATGTTTATAGCAGCAATCTCCAAAATAGCCAAATGATTGAAAGAGCCCAGATGTTCATCAACAGATGAATGAATAAAGAAGATGTGGTATACGTGCATACAATGGAATGTTACTCAGCCATAAAAAAGTGAAATCTTGCCATTTGCAATGACATGGATGGAACTAGAGGGTATTATGCTAAGTGAAATAAGTCAGTCAGAGAAAGACAAATGTCATATGATTTCACTGATATGTGGAATTAAAGAAACAAAACAGGTGAACATAGAGGAAGAGAAGAAGAAATAAAATAAGATAAAAACAGAGGGGAAGGCAAACCATAAGAGACTTTTTTTTTTTGCCCCAGGGGTACAGGTCTGTGAATCATCAGGCTTACACCTTTCACAGCACTCACCATAGCACAAACCCTCCCCCATGCCCATAACCCTGCCACCCTATCCCTACCCCCCAGCCCCCAGTAACCCTCAGTTTGTTTCCTGAGATTAAGAGTCGCAAAGCATAAGAAACTCTTCACTACAGGGAACAAGCTGAGGGTTACTGGAGGGGTGGGGGAGGAGGGATGGGGTAATCGGGTGACAGGCATTAAGGAAGGCACTTGATGTAATGGGCACTGGGTGTTATATGGAACTGATGAATCACTAAATTCTACCTCTGAAACCAAGAATACACTATATTTTAACTAAATTGAATTTAAATATAAAATAAAGAACTGTGATATAGGCAGAAATATGTATAGAATTTAATAATCATTTTGACTTTAGTATATTTCTTTTAAAATTTTAAAGGTATTTTAATTTAAAGCCTTATTCTACTTATTCTAAAGCCTTATTGTACTATTTATTCTACTAAAGAATGAAAATTACATACACAGTAAATTTTTACCACAGAATTAATTTAAGAGGCTCTAGTTCAATATCTGTGCAGCAAATAATTTGAAATGAGTTCTCTTTTAAAAACAAATATGCTCTGAACAAGACAAACCAATAAAAAGCAAACCATAAAATATTTTATTTTTTTCATAAGGAATATATTCATTTCTAAATATATAGACATCCCTCCAATCTTCTTTCTTGCCTTCTGACAATAACCCCTGTACTACTTCCTCCTCTTCTAATCACAGCTCAACCAGTAAAGGTCTGGCTTCTAGTGAAACATTCCAGTAAACCATTCTTGCTGAGGTCACCAGCAAAATCCTACAGGTGCTCTGCATTTTGATCTTATTTTGTTATATGTCTAACATTTGACTGTTGATGTTGCTATGTCTCTTGATATTCTCTCTTCTCCTGGCCTCTATAATACACACTTTTCCTATTTTTCATTCTTCTTGTCCTATCTTTCTCTCTTTCCCTCTTGTCCTCTATAGATCCTTCTGCTTGTTTCCAGATAAAAGAGCTCTACAGATTTTATCACAGATCTTGTATTCTCACTCAACATCCACTCACATTCTTTCAATAACCATAGACATGTAGATAACAACATCTAGGTGAGAGTGAAAATATAAACTGAGATACAAATTTTAGTAATATGTCTTGGATCTCAATCCCTCACTCTGCTTATTCAGATCCATATTAAGAACTCCCTATCATGTATCTCTCTCTCTCTCTCCTCTAGTTGAAGTGGAGTTGACATACAATGTTACATTAGTTTCAGGTGTACAACATAGTGATGCGGCAAGTGCATAACATTATTCTATGCTCACCACAAGCATAGCTACCATCTGTTACCATACAGTGCTATTACAATACCACTGACTATATGCTATAAGATACCTTAATTAGTGTATCAAGCTCAACATGCAAATCTGGGCTTATTACGCCCCCACCACAATGTCCTATCTCAGGGAACAGTATCACCATCTGTTCAGTGGCTCAAGCCTAAATACTCTAAGCTACACTTGAATTTTCCTTTTGTCTCACTCCCATAACCAATCACCATGTTTCCTCCCATCTGAGGGCTGCTGATCCTAGGATTGATCACACTTAGGTTCTAGTTCCTTTACAAAACCATCCCCGGAGCTCTCGAAGCCCCATATCAGAGCATCCACACCCACGGCTGGCATTGCCTGCCCCCTCACACCCTGTATTTCTCATGAGACAGAAGATGATGCTGTCAAGTGTCCTTATTTTCTCTTTCGGAGCTGTGTTCTCAGCACCAAGGAGAGCACCTGGTGCTGAGTAACAGTGATCATAACACCAGTTAAAACAAAATAATAACTAATACACAATAGTAAGTAGGGAAGCCGGGATTGAAAGGTAGGCATCTGGCTCCAGAGTTTGTGCTTCTAACCACTATTTCACATTGCATTCAGCACTTAATAAGTATTGACTTAAATAAGTTAACGAAAACAGACTTCCTCTTGATTCAGCACAATTAAGTCTGGAGGGGCATGGGATTGTGTTAATGCCCGGGTATAAATGGAGCTAAACCTCTCAGGCATAAACAGAGAATTTACTTTTTAAATGAAAATCTCCAAATAATATGACAATAATGTGACAAGACAGTAATGCAACATCAATCACCTTTTTATCTAGAAGTAGAAAACTTACATCTAACAAGAAAATCAGTTGAAGTATATCCTTGGATCTCTCTGCTTAAAAGAAGCCAGACTTAAATGGAGCCTGTTAACTTTGTGCACTGTTTAAAATTAAGGTGACTGATTCAATAGGTACAGTTACCTGATTTAGGCTAGAAATGTTCTGCTTTTTCTCAGTTACAGAGACAGCTTTTAATTAAAGATAGACAACCGCTTCACAAGACACGTTGAGAAGGAAGGAAAGCTTAAGGCTAGAAGACAAAATTCATCCAGAGAAAAGATACAGGCTAATTTATTATTTGGGAAGTGAGGCAAAAAGTTTTGCATACTATAGTTGCCCCAGAACCTTTCATGAATTATTGTCTGATGTAAAAATTTTCCTCATAATTATGATGGAATTATACAGAGCATATTAAATTAAAATTAGTACCCTCTCATTATGAAGCCAAAAAAGAGTAATACTTTTCTAGTTAAACCATGGGATTTTTAAGTTTGATGAAAATTTAGAAGTGATGTACTTTTTTTCCCATTGAATGTGAAAATCCTTCTACTGTATCCCTGGTAGATGAGGTAGTCTTCGCTAGAATACTTCTACTGACAGGAAATCCAGCATTTCATCAGGCAAGTTCACTTAGCATTGAGAGACTCACATGATTAGGGAATTCTTTCACACATGAATCTAAATCTACTTCCACGTGTCTTACATTTGTTAGCTTGTATCTTAGTCCGCTTGGGCTCTGCCACAGAACACCATAGACTGGCTGGCTTATACATAACAGTAATGTATTTCTCACAGTTCTGGAGGCTGGGAAGTTTAAGATCAAGGCACCAGCATGGTTGCATTTGGTGAGGGTCCTCTTCATGGGTCATAGCCAACACCCTCTCACTCTGTCTTTACATGATGGAGAGGGCTAGGGATCTCTCTGGAACCTGTATTATAAAGGGACTAATCCCATTCATGAGGAATCTACCCTCATGACTCAAGCACCTTCCAAAGGCCTCGCCTTCTAGTATCCTCATTTGGGCATTAAGATTTCAAAATATGAATTTTGGAAGGACACAAACATTCAGACTATAGCAGTCCATATTCTGCCCTCTGGAGCAAAGCAAACAGAATTACGCTATCCTCAATATTTTAATCTTATAATAGAACATAGCATTGGAGAGCTGAAAAGGATCACATAGAATAACAAAACACATCCCTTTTGAAGTATAAAGAAAGGAAACTCTATACTACTTCGCAGTAGTCATACAGGGCATCCCTACAGTAGTCATACAGGGCATCCCTACAATTGGAGGCTGGAGAGCTATTGCTAAACCCTTTCTGACCGACCTTTCCTCTGATTTTTAGGTCTTTTTATTACTTTATTATATTTGACTGTTACTTGATGATTATCATGCTACTCTCCCAGACCATGTATATTAATATAATAATTATTTCTTGATGAGCCCTTGTCTGGTGAGAGCTAAAAAATTTTGTTAGACTTTACTTAATGACCATGATCTTCAAAACAGGACAAATAGCAGCAGCTACATTTGTTTCCCAGTTAAGGATTAAGATAATCATGATCAAGAGATGTTCACCCAAACCATTACAGCACTGGATAAAGTAGCTTTTAAAATATAAAGATACTAATTACCACAAAAATAAAAAATAAAAGATAACCTTCTCTAGGCATCAGAATGGAATAGAAGTGGACAGTTGTATGCCGAAGCACACAGCGACACATTACTAACGCTCTATTTTCTAAGTTCTCCCAGAGCATCTAAGTAATCCCAGACCACCGTGTTGACAAATGTTTTGCCACTATAACACCTGTATTATCATTTTTCCAGGTTCTATCATCAGTGTTTTTTGTTTTGTTTTGTTTTGTTTGCCATTTGCTGTCCAGCCCTTAAGATAAAAATTCCAGCCTTCTGTTATAGCAACACTTTGCTCCTAGGATCAATTTCTGTATACAGCAGGATGCAGTTTCAAACAATCCCCACATCTCAGGGGCTTAACATGTGCAAAGGATTATTTCTCACTCACACTATATGACCACTGTGTTGTTAAGAATTCTTGGTTTATGCTTGGTTCCCTAAACGATGAGGGCTCCAGCTAGATGTAAACTTCCACTGTTGCTACTGACGAAAGAGCTCCCTTTAGTGCTCCTCTTTGGCAGTTAAATGCTACCTAAGGGTGCTTGGGTGGCTCAGATAGTTAAACACCTGACTCTTGAACTCAGGGTCATGGATTCAACTCCTGCATTGGGCTCCATGCTAAGCGTGGAGGCTACTTAAATAAGAAAAAGAAAGAAGAAGAAGAAGAAAGCTTCTACCTAGATGTGACATTTGCCACTTTCACTCACATTTTAATTGGTCAAAGTGATGTGGTTGGAGGGGCAGAAAGGTACAATCCTCTCCCGTGTCTGGAAGGCAAAGAACTGGAGTATTTGGGAAGCCCTAATGAACACCAGATTTCCCAATCCCTCCTTCTACCAATTCACCAACTAATCACAGGAGAGTGTCTCCCTTATTTTTTTTTTAAAGCTAAGCCTTTGGGAAATACTATCCCAAGATGTTTCCCATAAAAAAGCATACAAACTATGTCACTAGAGAATAAATAAAATGGGGAAATAGAAGCGAATATAAACATCATATTACTTGATTTTAATATTTTTTATTTTTTATTGAATATAGTTCACACATAATGTTATGTTAGTTTTAGGTGCGTATTTCTCTTTTTTTATGTCTTTGTTTATGTATATATTGGCTCCAGATACAAGTGAGTGGAAATGTTTTTTATGGCCCCTCTAGAAAACAGAAACAGTACATGGAATTAACCTAGAGGTTAAATTCTTAGGTCTTTGTTCTTTTTATTATCAAAAGGGTTGGGAAAGTGATTTTGGAAGGGAAGTTCTATAAATATTCTTCCCTCTCCCATTTAGTATTTTCATTTTTTTTTTAAAGATTTTATTTACTTATTTGAGAGACAGCAAGAGAGAGCAGGAGCAGGGGGGAGAGGGAGAAGCAGGTTGTCTGCTGAGCAGGGAACCCAACCCCTGGACCCTGGAATCATGACCTGAGCTGAAGGCTTCATCGCTTAACCACCTGAGCCACCCAGGTGCCCCCATTTAGTATTTTCATATACAAAGACAATTTAGTCTCACCCCCCCATCATAAAAAGCCCAAGTGTTATAGGAGTTTCATCTTGGCACAATTATAGATAGAAATAAGAACCATTTTCTTCAATGTAGAGAGATCTATCACTAGGAATCAAGGAAGAACTCAGCCACACAGTTGCAAAGGAAATAGTTTGACAGACACTTGTGAGTTAAAGCAGCTACATGTAGGTAAAAGATAAGTTTACTAGAACAAAATTGCATGCCGCACTGTTGAAACTGCTGCACATAATCACACTGCAACTTAAGAAAGCTTTCCTTCACAAAGTTTCTCCTCCAGCATAGGTTTTTCACACTAATCTCTCTTCCCTTAACTGGGGCAACACCAAAAGAAAATAGCTCTTTTTTGAGTGGGTAACACATAATGTGTAAATACTATCTTTTGTTTCATTTGAAACCTTGCCAATGATTTCTGTATGCTATCTCTTAGAGCTAAGAAAACAAATGCCCTTTATACTTGTTAAATCTCTTTTATCCAAAAAGTATGAACAAAACAGAAAACTGTGTTGCTTCCCACATAATTTCCATATTCAACATTTGCATCAAATTTTCCTTTTTTAAAATCATGAAAACTGTTGACAAGTTAATCTAACTATATAGAAATGGATAAAATAGGAAAAATATTTTTAGAGTAGCATTTAAATTTTCCTCCAGTTATTTTATGTTCTCTGTGATTTGAAATACTTTTGAAATATAACAATGAAAAACCATCTCCCAAATATATTATTAATAATCAATAATTTACAAAAACAATGACTACAAGAGTAAGCGTGAATTTATTGAATTGAATTGTTCTACATTCAAGAGTATTACCTATTTGCTGGTGATTAATTAAATCATTCTTATCATATTTAAAATATTCTTTAGGTTATCAGTTGGAACACTGTTATCACATAGGTCAAAAATAAACCCATTTGTATAAAAGGAATGGTAGACCTGAGTAATAAAGTTCAAGGAAAAATCTGGTATGGATTCCTCTCCTCTGAATCAGCAGTTGCAATTAAGAGTAGCTAATGACAAAAATGAGAGGGACCTTCAGATTACTACATGCATGGCTCACTTTCACAAATAGTATAAATGTGACCTGAGTAACTGGCCATACTGTACAATAATCAGCAGGCTGCCTTTGAAGATGCATTAAATAATATAAAATCTCTGTAATCATAGTAAATTAATATTGTTTCAAGAGAGTCCATAAATGCTCTTAATATTAGTGTCTACCTTTCTTTAAATTATGATTCCCAAAACCTCTGTAGAGAATTCTATAGGGTGGAATCCCTGTCCAGAATCTCATATTCTTAATATAGCACCATTACCTAAAAAGGGATTAAGGTTAATCATTTGGAAATTTGCACACTGATGTATCATTTGTTCTCCTAGAGGTAGTCTAGTGTAATGATTAAACACTGGGTCTCTGGAGTCACAGGCCTATGCTCACAATAACAGTGCCTACCTTATAGGGTTATCAGGATTAAATGAGTAAATAAGTAGAATGTTAAATACTTAGCATAGAGCCTGGAGAAAAACATATCCTCAATAAATATTTTCTATAATTACTATATTGTATATTATTCAGACAAGCTACATGGGGAGCTGACATGCAGAAAAAATATATGAAGGCTAAATGCACCATAAAAATAGGCCACACCTGACTCAAAAAGAAAGGTATAAATAAACATCCACAAAATCAAATTCATTTTTACAACACTATTTGAAATCTACTTTTGTTTGCCTCCTAAGAATTGAGTTCAAAATGCCATAAAGCTCTACCAACATTTAATTACAGTGTTAAAGCAGAAAGATAGCTTAGAGTATATATTTTGCCCCCTGATTTTTGTAGATTATACAGGAAAAAAGAAATCAATGCCCAGAATTAAATCCAAAAACAAACAAAATTTTTTTGCTGTCATTTCAAAAGGCAGGGAAGCGAGATGGAATGTCTCTGGCACAAGTGATCATTAAGCCCAGCACCTCTGGGTGTTAGTACACAGCTTTTCCATACATATGGTTGACTCTGTAGTTGGGACAGTGTCACACAGCCAGGCGAAGGGCCCTTCTTGCTGGCTCTCTGTTCCTATCTTTTCTGTCCAAACTTGTTCAAATACACATAAATAGTGGTGACTCGATGAAAAATAAAGTTCTATAAGACATGGATTATTTTTTAATTGCAATTATTGGGCTGGAGAGCTCAAGGAAATTACATAAAGAAGAAATGCCAGTGAGCCAGATGTGATTTGTAAAGAGGTTTCCTCTCTGTGTAACTTCTTCAAAGCAAAATTATATCCTGTCAAATATACTGGAAATTTAGAATTTACTGGAGACATTTTTATAGCAGATTTCATTGATGAAAATTATAGCTTGTTTTTGCTGAATCAAAAACCTACTTACCTCTGGTAAAATATGTATTACTATATTAGCAAATGTATCTCTTGTAAATGTGTATATGCAACAATGTGTAAGCAGAAAGTAATTCATAAAATAATTAGGATAACGGTTTTAATCATCTTAATGGAACACAGTATCCACTGGAAATGCCTCTCTACATAGAATTCTATGTATCTTTAAAAAAACTATATCCAACTTAAGTCTTTTGTGAATCATGCAAGGCAAAAATCAATAAATGAAACAATCTCTTACCAGAATAAAATGATTCTAACATTTCCTTTCTTCCAGAAAGCTCTTGCAGATTTTCCCCAATCAGGATAAGGTTTGTCCTGAAGCATCATATCAGTGACCTGAAGCAACAAAAGGAACTTATTTAGCACTTTCAGAAATCTTACATTTAGGTTTAAATATTTATATAATTTGCACTTTATCAACAATAAAACATGTTTGCATTTTAATGCTAGAACTTATGCAGAGATAAAATTAAGAATATATTTCTTTCAATTAAAAATTTTAGTTCATTTGACTTTACATAATCAATGAGCATAAAACATCAGTCAAGACTACCTTGTACAGGAGGGCATCTTTAAGATACTATCAACCTCTTCATAGAAACAAAACATATAATAAATGAAATACCATAGTTACTGATATTTATTGTCTAAATCAGAAACTCCAAAATCCAAATATTTCTTTCTCTGTCTATATTTTTACCTAAATCCCTAGTCAAAATTTTATCTTCCCTCCTTCTCTCCATTTTTTCTTTCTATGGTGTGAGGTATGGGACATGACCCAGTTTTATAGAATATTTATTTTAATAGCCTAGCATTCCCCCATCTCCACACCAATTGCAGTTCTATGTCTTCTTCCAAAAATATTCTACCTCTCTTTCTCAGGTGCACAGATTCTGCCCACCTTTTGAGGTCTGGACAAAGTCACATCACCATCACACACTGTGATGTCTTCACTGTCCCTTCCAACCCTACCTCTGGATCCCTCCTTCTTATGTGGCTCACTGCTTTCCACTTTCTATTTTATTTACTAGGTACATTTGTTCTCTTTCCACTAGGCTTTAAAATTCTGAAGGTGAAGATTTGTCTCTATATCCCTTTCAATATCTAAGGTTCTTTTATAATATTTGCTTAAAGAAGAAATGACAAAATGATTTCATATAAATGCTTATTTTTGAAAATGCATAAACAAAATAAATTGTTCATTGGCCACATCCTACATTGATTGTTTCATAAAATGTCCAAAGTATCATAAATAGGTAATCTATTATAAAAGCATTCTTAAAAGTCTGATGGGATGGGGAATGAATTCCCTTTTTTCTTCTCATAAAAGAAAATGTATTTGTATATGTGTACACACAATCACACACACACACTTTTTTCCTTTTTCTTCAAGAGAAGAAAATACTGTTACTAATTGGATCTGCATTTAATAATGTTCACATTCAAATAAACAAAGCCAATTCAAAATTAAGAAAATTTATACAGAATGAGATATACTGAATTGAATACGGAAGAATTCTCATCATCCATTAAAATATACCTCTCTCTTGCTCTTAAGGTGTTAATATTGCACTTAAGTATAACTTCCAACAATGGCGTGACTTGCAATGGATGAACTTTAATCATTTATGGTGAAAGACTTTTATTCAGTGGGGAGTCTTTCTGGATCAATGATCCCTTCAGTTGTACTGGACTTTCTGTGGAAGGCACATCAATTCTCAGGCAAGCCCATCTTGCTGGGTTACACAGCAGCCCAGAAATGGTCTCTGGAAATATGCCAGGGCTTCACATGCTCATTTAAAATGCAGTCTGAGCAGAGGTTAAGGAGCCCAGACTCCAGGAAATACTCACTCTTAATTCCTCTTTATATTCTTTCTCAACATAATGTCTTAGACTGGAACTCCCATGTTTCTCTTGGTTGACGAGAACCAAAGGAAGTCCATTGATCTTCACCAAGTAACACTGCAGATTTATACCAGCTCTAACATAGGGGTTACAATAATTGTGTGATGTGGCTTTGAAACTCCAAATTCAACAAATGTCATAAATGGTTTTAATACAAACTCTCAGTTAATTTTTTGAAATTATTAATTACGTTGATAAATGTGAGTGCAACTAACATTAAAAATTCAAAAACACTGAATTCACCACTTTTTAAGGAAGGAATTTACGATTTTTCTCATCTATTTATTTTCTTCTTCATGATTTAAATTTACAAGTGTTTATTTTCTCACTCTAATGCCCATGCATTGTATCTTTGATCAAAGAAAATTCATGATATTTTCAGAATGAACAAAGGGAAGATGATACAATAAAATTTAAATATGAATCAAGTGAGTTACACTGTTACTAAAAAGTGAATCAAGGCAAAAGTAGAAAAGTTTAAATTCCATATATTCTTGGGCATAAAGTGTTTTATATCATAACTTCCCTTGAGGAATGAATTGTTATTCTTCCAAACAACAATTTCATCCACTACTCCTTTGTAAGTTTCTTGAATAACAACTCTTGTGTCAAATTTTATTTTTACAAAACCTCAAGGTTAAGTAAATAAATACTTAAATAAATATTTCATGTTTTACCAGCTTCCTAAAAGATTTAATTAATTCTGTTCAGCAATATTTACCCTGTTCCAGAAAGAGTCTACATGGTAATAAATATTTCCAAGGAACAGAATGATTACTGGGTGGATTTTATTCAATTTTCAATGTTTTCTCCAGGGCACTTTCTGGGAAATACTTATTATATTTTCTAGAAGAAGGCAATCTGCTGCTGTAAGACCAATTATTACAGCAGCATGTTTTGCAAAAATGACATTCAAGGATAAAAGATTTTCTCAGGAAAATGGCAAAGATGAGGCAAACTCCCCCCCGCCCCCCGCCCAATGCCAGACAGCTGGTCTTTTTCACCCACCCACCCCCAACTCTTTATTTTAAGTCATATCATCAGATCAATGTCAGGTCACTTGCAGCTAAATTGGCAGGAGCAGAGACAGTCATTAAAGGGATGCATTCAATAAAGAAAAATCCAATTACCTTCTGCATTAGAGAAATCAAATTCATTTCTGGTGCTGGTCAAGGACAGTCTTTGTGGGAAAAGATGCAGGAAAGGCAAGACTAAAGACCATGCACAAAGGTTGCTGTAGAGCATAAATACAATATGAAACTTGTTGATGCTTCTCCCACAGGAAGATGATTAGAATTCAAAATAGCAGGTCTTTCTTTCTAAACTGGGAGAAATTTGTTTAACTCTTTGAGTGTCACAGTCCTTGCTTTTCCCTTTCCTGCCTAGGAGGTCTTTGCCCAAAACTCAGAACTTCATGACAGCCTTATCACATCATGCCTTGTCGGGAGGTCTTTTTCAGTATTCTAGGGCATGGGTACTGTGCAATCTGAGCAAGAACGTGAATGGTGGGCGCCTGGGTGGCTCAGTGGGTTAAAACCTCTGCTTTCGGCTCAGGTCATGATCTCAGGGTCCTGGGATCGAAGCCCGCATCGGGCTCCCTGCTCAGCAGGGAGCCTACTTCTCCCTCTCTCTCTGCCTGCCTCTCTGCCTCCTTGTGATCTCTCTCCCTCTGTGAAATAAATAAATAAAATCTTTAAAAAAAAAAAAAAAAGAACGTGAATGGTGAGATTTAAAAGTCAGTAAGTGATTGCAAAAGCAATTTATCTCTACAAGAACCTAAGTGGAAACTTTGCTCCCCCATGAATGGAGCTGATGTGACGCAGGGCCCGAAATGGAAGCAGGAAGGCGGCAGTGGTAACAGTAATATCGTACCTCTGCCAGAGAACTTCATGGATTGCAAAGCTCCCAGAGGTACTTTCCTTAACAACAGTCATATCAACTTTATAAAGCGAGTCATCATTTTCCACCATCCACCAATGGAGAAAGAGAAGTCAGCGAGATGAAATAACCCATCCAGGGTCACACACCTAACGGACTCTTCCGGGCACCAGCTCTCGAGCCAGCCAGCCTGGATGACTTCCGAGTTTTGTCTCTTACTAGCTTTCCGTTTGGGACAAAATAATTGACTTCTCTGTTCCTCCATTTCTTACTCATCTTGTATGGACACACAGCAGACATGAGCAGGTGCTCTATGAATTATTGGTGTTTTGCTGTTATCTAGAACTTCTACTAACTCATTTTGCTTCATGTGACTGTGTTACATAATTGGATTTAGAGTCAAAAGTGCTTGATGATCAGTCTCATTTCATCCATAAAGACGAGACTATCATATATTGAACTATTAGAAAATGACACAGATATAACATGATGTTAAAATATGTCACAGCCTAAAACGGCTGTGAAAAGCAAACCTATTGCCAAAGTTGCAATAATCTGAGAAGGTTTCACAGAGGATGCGTGTAACGTTAACCGAGACTGATCTGCAGCCTGTATCATTCTCCAGTTTTGCCTGTTTTATGTTCTTAGCCTGATTAGAAAATACTCACATATGGGTACTACATACTGTATCTATAGTCTTACTTGATAGAGCTTTATGTTAAGCATGTGATGTTAATGAAAAATATTGACTTAATAAAGAGAAAAGGTCATAACATACTAACACTGACTACGGCTACATGGCGCCGGTCTTGAGATCGCTGTAATGCAGCAGAGCATCACTTAAGAGAAATAAGCACTATTCTCTTAATACACAAGCATACACATTAAGGATATTGATGAGCAAACACATACCTATAATTTTGCATGTTATTTTGCAACTTCTTTCTATTTAACAATATATCTTGAACATCGACCTACATCGGTACAGATATAGCTATTTAAATAGTTTCCTCTTAAGCAAGGTTTTAAGCGTACAGAGCCAGAGTTAGTCTCTGGAAAATTCTTCTAAATCCTTCAGGTCACATATGCAAGAAACTTGACAGAAGTTTTCTTAAGTGTTAAGACAACCCTGAAATTTTTCATGAAATTGCAAATAAGTCTTAAAGATCAAAGAAACCTTTCCAGACTATAGTTAATAAAAATGTTTTAATTTAAAATAAATAAATCATTTCTTCTTCTTTTCTTCTCTCACCATACTTTTACTATGGGCATTCCACTGAGATATAAAATGTTTCTAAAAAAAAATAAAATAAAATGTTTCTATATGGTTCTAATTACCTTTATAATTAAACTTCACTTAACATATGCATTATTTACTTAGATTTTTATCCACAGATGAACTTCTACTTCTCCCTCTGCCTTCTTACCCTCCATCACCTTATTGTACTTAGGTTATTTTACCATTAACTTTTTGACTCTTTGAATATCTCATATCCCTATTTTATTCATTATCTTCAAATGGTATCTTCTTCCCTCATCTATAAAAACGAGAATATCAAAATACTGTACTTTCTTACACTATACATCACTTCTGTGTTGTTAGGGTCTGGGACTACACTACTCCTACATTCTGGTTTATAATCAGAAACTAGGCAATTCTTTCAACCCTAGTCCAACAACAAGTATCTTTTCCAGTACTTCTGCTGGAGTTTTTCCACTACTTCCAATGCTTGCACTTTGTTCTACAACATATTCTTTAGGAAGGGTCATGAGAACAATGTAGGTTCCAACCAATTGTTTAATTTCTTATATTTGAGTAACAGTTAGCCTGAGTATAAAATTAATGAACCACTATTTTTTAACCTTAGAATTAAAGGCATGGCTCTCTTTCTTAATACGGTTGAGTGATGTCATGGAGAAATCTGAAAAAAACTGAAAACTGGATTTTTTTTCATCTTTATACGTGAATTGTTTTTCATTGCTTAGATGCCCAGTTTACCCTTTTCTATCTTAAGTAAGTAATTTTGCTGTTTATTGATTGTTGTCTGTCACTTTTCCAGGCACAAATGGCCCATTCAGTCTAAAGATTCAAGTCTTTCTTACTCTGTTTCGTCTTTTAAGAATCTTCTATTATTCTTCTTTTCCATTATTTTAGTTCTATTCTTTAGAGAGACAATTCTGCAGATACTGGTTTTTTCTGTCTTCCTTTTCTGACTTTTTCAAAAAGATTTTATGTATTTATTTATTTGAGAGAGGGAGATAACAAGAGAGAGCATGAGCGGGAAGGAGAGGGAGAAGCAGCAGGGAGCCCGACACAGGACTCAATCCCAGCACCCTGGGATCATGACCTGAGCCGAAGGCAGACGCTTAATCAACTGAGCCACCCAGGCTCCCCCTTTCTAACTCTTAATTTCCCTCACTCAGTCATGTTCCCCTACTGTGATTTTGGGTGTGTTGATTAATGTTTGCAGAAAGTCCAATTTGACATTTATCTAATTTTCTTTCTTCTGCATTTCTTTCCTGAGCCTACCATCTCATTTCATCTTCTATTGTCTCACAGCATCTTCTCTGAATTCTTATATTACTGCTTTGAATACTTATAAAGACAATGACTTCACTAATTTTTTTAATTCATTGGTTTTTTTTTTAATCATAATTTTCCTCTTGTTCATAGTACCATTTCTCTGGTGAAAGGTTCTTCACCTGTTACTGGACTTACTTGTTATTTTAATCCTCTACTATTCTTAGAGACAAAATTCTTGTGCTGTTTCCTTTGGAATTGATTGCCATGTGAATGATGTGAGTATTTTCTGGACTAGCATTCTGCAAGAGGTTCATGTTGGGGGCAGGGACAGGGCCCATTCTCAACCATCACTCCCCATCCCTATTGTTCCAGGCCCCTGAAGGAGTGCCACCTGCCTTAGAGAACTGTCCTTTGCCAATTTTGCCTGAGACAGTAGTCACTGTATCTCCTCTTAGCATTGTCCTGAAACTTAGTTGACATTCACTATATCTGGCAATCCTTAGTCCCAGATTGTGCTTCAGAGATAAAGATGTGATTGACTCTTATTTAAGATAAAGTTAGCATCTCTGATTCTTGTACTCCATGCTCTTTTGGTTGGTTGCCAAAATCTTCCTCCTTTAAAATGAAAATTCTATATTGCTATTTGAAATGATTATTAAGTGGCTTATTTATGGGACACATATCCTTGGCAATTTTGAGGCCATATCATCAAAAATAATTACTACATCTGTGATATTGTCTCTTTTTAAAAATAGTATCTATCAGATGACCTAAATAACATCCAAAATCAATTTGTAATTAACCTTGTTTTAGCTTTTCTTTCCCAAACACAACCTTGTTAAAAATAAAATAATTAAGCATAATATGAAATTTGAAGGAATTTGAACGTAAGGCAGTTTCAGATTTTCGGAGAGAGGATTTGAAGAAAAGCTTTGCTTTATATTCAGCGTATGTCATAATATAAAATTTAATTAGGTTATCTGGCTACCTATACTTAGTATATAAGTGAGATATGAAAGGTATTTAGCCAATGGAATGCTAAGTATTCTATAAGGGTATTTATTTAGTAGGCAGAATTTTAATCTCTTAAAGGTAATAGGCAAAATGGTTTTCCAATTTGATGATGTCTCCTGTCTCATGAAAATTACAGCAAAATATGCCATCAGCAATTTTGATCAGCAGATGATTTTCATGCATTTCTACAATTACTTTTTAAACACTTGGATAAAGGTCCTTTTCTAGTTGTTGTCATGACCAAGATATTTTTGGTTTTTAGTTCCTTGTCCACTTAAGAAAGTTAATTGAGGGGCACCTGGGTGGCTTAGTTGGTTTAGCATCTGCCTTCAGCTCAGGTCATGATCCCAGGGTCCTGGGACTGAGCCCCATGTCGGGCTCCCTGCTCAGTGGGGACCCTGCTTCTCCCTCTGCTGCTCCCACTGCTTGTGCTCTCTCTCTCTTTCACTTTCTCTTTCAAATAAAGTAAAATATTTTTTTTTAAAAAGAGAAAGTTAATGGAGACTATCAGTGACACATTGCCCCTCGCTGCAGTATTCTTTCCCTTTGTTGGTGCCACTGTTACTTGAATTTCATTGAGACATATATAGGTACATGCCAGAAAAAATATTTAAATAGAATAATTAGCCAGTACTGGGCACTTACTAAGTACAAATAGGCAATGAACACCAAGTTTTCAACACCAACCAAACCCATATTCTGGCATGTGCTCTGAAATTCCCTAGGGGGTTTCATTCAGGAACAGGGTAGAAAATTACGAAGTTCTTTTAATTTGTAAAAGCAGGCTCTATGTTTGAAGACTTTTGCTTCTTCCCAAAATTACGGTTCAGAATAAATTCATTTACCAGTAGCCAAAGCCAACATCCAAATGAGCGCTCTTTACATACCCCGTCCAAGAGGAGAGACTGTTTGTCATTATGAAGAACATGAGCACTGGCAGAGAGTAATGAGCCACGGGTCACAAACCAGTGACACAAGAAAATGTCGGCATTTAAGCTGGGGAGGAGAAGATGGTGAGCAGGGCTCCAGTGTTTCTTCCGATCGTTCACTTTACTTTGCTTCTAAGCAGATTAATAAAAAGTCCTTATCCACACTGCTGCTCTGTATCCCAAATTCCTCCCAACATTATCATAACTACAGTAAGTATAACTCCATTCTTTTTTGGTTTTAGGGATTTCTTTCTTTTTTTCTTTTTAAATTTTTTTCTTCTTAAATGAAGTATAGTTGACATATAATATTAGTTCCAGGTGTACAACATAATGATTTGACAAGCACATCATTACAAAACGCTCTCAACAAAAAGCATAGCTACTATGTGTAAAGTTATAACAAAGTTATGACGATGTTGACTATATTCTCTATGCTGTCCTTTTCATTCCCATGACCTTTTTATAACTAAAAGTTTGTACTTATTAATCTTTTCATTTATTTTGCCTATCCCCCACCTCACTCGCCTCTGGCAACCACTAGTTTGTTCTCCATTTATGAAGCTCCATTTTTTTTTTTAATTTTAACCACTGACAACTTTTAAGCCTCACTGCCCCCTCTTCCCCTTCTGCCCCACACACCTGAGAAAGCTGATAAGAAAATCCTGGAGCTCCTTCCTTTGCACCAGCAGGAAGTTCAAACCCTGTGCAGGAACCCTCAGCCTGGCCCCACCCCATATCCACCATAAAAACCCCAAGCCAGTCTCTTTACCTGACTCTTCCAAGCACTTCTGGATCTCTCTGAAAGCCAGCATGCTCTCCCCAGAACCTTCCCTATGTGAGGAATGAACCTTTTCCTATCTTCTTGGTGCAAATGGGACGCCTTCATTCTCAATATCTAAACAAATTGGGGATGGAAGATCCATCATACTTGTTCAGAATGGTCACACAGTAACAAACTCGACATATGATCATAAGCGGAGCTTCCTGTGAATTTTTTTTTCTCATATCTTATTTGGGATCCTACCTTTTTCTTATAGAATCTTGGCAACTTCCAATGCAAATATGTTCTATTGCCAAACAGCATTATAAAAGGCCTGCTGGAATTGAGGAATTGAGAGATTCCTAAGAGATTGTGTCAAGGAAACGCCAGTGTATTCCAGAAACTCTAGCTCCATGCATCAAAGGCTGGTATTATATAAGGACAGAGGCTGATGTTGTACAAATCCTTCATACAGAATAGGGAGAAAGTAAAAGATCCCAAGTTTAGCAACTACGCTCTGAACATAAAGTCAGATTCTATAAAATGCAAAAGATCTAGCTGGATTAACCCTGCTAATTCACTCACTCCCACAGTATAAGCTCCAAGATGGCAGGCATCCTGTCCATTTTGTTCACTCTTTCCCCATCATTTAGCATTATATCTAATATACTGCAAGATCTCAGTAAACATTTACTGAATGAGTGGATGAATCCAAGGATAAATGGATGAATGAATGAATAAAAGGGAATCAGGAGGAGCACAGAAGACAGAACAGACTAGTGCGGAAGGCTAGGATAAATGGCACACTCCCCGTAGCTCTTTCCTCATTCTGCATTTAAAGCCTCTCTAGCAGTTAGTGGTGATGATGATGCCTAACATACATGGTGGTGGTAGTGGTGATAGGATGAGGAAGAGGTGGGGGAGGAGTACATGAATGGCAGAGTATTCCTGTTCCTCCCAACCCATCCCTTCATCGCCTGGAAATGTAGGAAAACATAGGACATCTATAGTTCAGATTCTAAAAAGAGGCAAAGATGGCCTTTGTCAACTCCTGGAAGAGTAAAGAAATCAAATATGATTTCAAACAACAGGGATATTAAGCCTAAGATGTATACTTACATTATCCATGTATATAATATATCTGCTCTATTGTAAATGTATTATAGATGAATCAAGTAAGGACACATATGAATCACACAAAGACTGGAAAGTCGTACACTTCCATACAGAGGAGGATGGTGTATGGCACCCTCAGGAGTTGGGCAGTGCCCAGCCTGTGAACCCTTACATGTCAGTACCTTTGCATCCCTTAGAGCACAGCATCGTTTTCTTATCCTCTATCTTAGGTCAGTCTATGTAAAAACAAATCTAAATTGCATTTCTTTCCCACTAGGGAGATATCGTACTGTGGAGGGCAATGCATGAAGTTTGTTCCCTTTGCTGACTCCCAACCCCCAACATACCCAGTATACCACACACACAGGCATGCATATACAATCAGTCTTACACAACAGCACTTCCCACTGAGACAAGGAAAGACTCAATGTCCAACCAGAAAGGATTATGCCTACTCAGTGAGGAACATTAGCTGAGTATACAATTAAGTAAATGGAAACCATGGAGGAAGTTTTCTAAATAACCCAGATATGCCTTGAATGAATTGCTACAAGAAGTATCTGAAAATCACTGGCAAACAACTGCTGGTGAACATTAAACCTGGAATATATTCTACAGCTTTTTAGAAGCACAACCAGGGTTTCAAAAAGCATGAATATTAATGCACCTGCTTATTATCTCCCATGATAGCCTGCACTGCCTTTGTGATGTATTGCACCTTACTGCTGGATCCCTACTGATTTACAATGAGTCATGGACTGTTTTATTATTAAGTAAGGAAATTGGGCATGTCTCAGAATATAGAAGCATTTAGAAAAAGACACCTGAATCACCTGAATACAGAAATATACACAATCATAAAGTACCTTCCCAGGCAAGGTCTGCAGAGTTTCAAATAGTGTGTTAACAAATGCAAAACAACTACGACATACCCGAGTACAATTTGCTTTCCACCACATTGAATTATAATTTAGAATAAATAGAAAGAATGAGATTATGGAATTTGCTGAGCAAAAAGCCAGCAGAAAAATATTTACACTACCTTCTGACATGCTATTCTTTATGGGTGGCCAAATTACCAAATGACAGTAGCCCAGGATTACACTGCTGAGCATTTATTTTTGGCTTGTGGCTTGAAAGAACGAGTAGTTTTCAGCATGCATACCTTCTCTGTCTTGTTAACGTAAATAAGTGGTACTAGAGAAATTAATTATAAAAATGTACCATAATATGAAGGCTTTGTGACAGTATATATGAAGGGAGAACCAATAGGGAGATACATAAAGGATGTTTTTAGAAATGTGATTTAAAAGACCATTATCCACCAAAGAGCCCTTGAAACACAAAGAGCAAACATCTCCTCAAAAGGAAACTCAATCTCATTTTAAGGATCCCAGCACTTCAGTTTTCCGAATGAAATGCCTACTACATGCTTGTCTTAATGAGAGTCAAAAGAGTTGGCTTGGTCTCCCAGACTCAGCATCAGTATGAACCCCACCACACTGCTTATATAATACCATTTCTCAAAATGTTTCAGACAACTCTACAAGGTAACAGAGACAAAGCTAGATAGGCCAGTGGAATGAAAAGAAGTTCAACTAGGTTGCCATTCCTACTGTTTGTAAGTCCAAGAAAAGCCTGATAATCATCCATCTGACATAACCACCTGTGTTCCGGTTTCAGCATCTGAGAGATAATAAAGTAAGGCAACCACCAAGTAACACGGCTTTTAAGTTCAAGCAAGCATTATGCTATGTTCTACTGTTGCCTGAAGACATATAATTATAATGTTATGCACTGAATATTTGGGTGACATAATAACAAGCTTAGAAATTTGAAAGCAATAACCTGAATGTTTATCTCTGCAATAAGAAATCCTACTTATCAGCATTGAGTGTCTAAAAGTAAAACTTCATATTTTCATTTCAAAATATTGATTTTAGGGCAAGTATGTGCTTTAAAAATTAAACCTAGTGCATTTTAATCAAACTTTTCTGTTGTTTGTTAATATAGCAGATGTAGCTACATATTTATTGAAATTATTTAAGATGTTACTATATCAAAGGGCACATAATGTATATGTAAGGAATAAAGAAGAAAAGTAAATTGTAGAGCATGTCCCCACTACCTACCTTGGAAAAAAAAGTAGAACAAAGCGAAAGCTTTCAAACCCTCTGTTACTTGTCTGCAGTCAAGTTATCCCATCTACCCCTTCGAGAGGTAACCACGGCTCTAAATCTTGTATTTAGAATTCCCATTCCCCTGTTTTTCTTTCTGGTTACATCTGGATGTAACCAGAAGTACAATAAAATGTTGATTAGTGGTATGTATGTATACATACATATGTATATATAGTGTATTTACAGTTAAAGATAATAAATAATACAGTATGCCTTGTGCTCATTTTTCTGAGCTTTATCTAGAGTGAAGCACATAGTTATATTTTCAATCTCCATCGCATTTTCACTGATAATTTCTTTTTCATTTTTCTTATGATTTATTTGTAACTCTTATCTTTTAATCTTGGTTAATCTTTTAAAGTTTTGTCAATTTTATTAGGCTTTCCAAATTTTTAAAATATTTTAAACCTCTCTGTAACAATTTCTGCTATCTTCATTTTTTTCCTTCTATACTCTGACGGATTTTCCTGGTTTTTTTTTTTTTATCCCCCTAAGTTCTTTTTTTTTTTTATTAAAGATTTTTTTTTTATTTATTCATTTGACACAGAGAGAGAGATTTAAAGTTTTGTCAATTTTATTAGGCTTTCCAAATTTTTAAAATATTTTAAACCTCTCTGTAACAATTTCTGCTATCTTCATTTTTTTCCTTCTATACTCTGACGGATTTTCCTGGTTTTTTTTTTTTTATCCCCCTAAGTTCTTTTTTTTTTTTATTAAAGATTTTTTTTTTATTTATTCATTTGACACAGAGAGAGAGATTACAAGTAGGCAGAGAGGCAGGCAGAGAGAGAGGAGAGAGGAGGAAGCAGGCTCCCTGCTGAGCAGAGAGCCTGATGTGGGCCTCGATCCCAGGACCCTGGGATCATGACCTGAGCCGAAGGCAGCGGCTTTAACCCACTGAGCCACCCAGGCGCCCAATCCCCCTAAGTTCTTAATGCTGAATGCTTACTTCACTTTCAGTACTTCTTCTTTTTTAACATAAACACTATGGTGGTGGATTTACCAAATATCAAATTCTGTCAATTTATCCTTTATAAACCTCGAAGGTTTATTACAGGATACATATAAGTTTAAAATTGTTATACACCTTCCCGGTGAACTGATTTTTTTCATTGTAATGTAGTAACTCTCTTTAACCCTAAAAATGTTTTATTCTCCCCACCCCAAAATCCATTTTGCTTCACAACAATGTAACTAGATCAATTTTGTTTTGGTTACTGTTACCCTAGTATATGTTTCTCATTCTTTTACTTTTAAAATTTCTCTTTCTTGGGGCACCTGGGTGGCTCAGTCATTAAGCGTCTGCCTTCACCTCAGGTCATGATCCCAGGGTGCTGGGATCGAGCCCCGCATCTGGCTCCCTGCTCAGCAAGAAGCCTGCTTCTCCCTCTCCCACTCCCCCTGCTGGTGTTCCCTCTCGTGCTGTGTCTCTCTGTCAAATAAATAAAACCCTTAAAAAAAAATTTTTTTTTTCTCTTTCTTCGTTTTGGACATGACTCCTGAAACAGCATGTGATAAGCAGAATTCAAAGAATGATCCCCAGTGATCCTTGCCCTTGTGTAATTGCTTCCCTTTTAGATCTGGGTGGAAACTGTGACTATCATGAGCTACACTCCCATGATTATGCTTTATGGCAAAAAGAACATTATTTTTTAAAAGATTTTATTTATTTATTCATGAGAGACAGAGAGAGGGAGGCAGAGGGGTAAGCAGGCTGGATCCCAGGCCCTGGGATCATAACCTGAGCCAAAGCCAGATGCTTAACTGACTGAACCACCCAGGCACCCGCAAAAAGAATATTTTGGACCAAATTTAGTCACGTGAGCTGTTTAAAAGTAACAAAAGAAATCAGACAGATCTGAAACATGAGCGAGATTCACTGCAAGGGGTAGCTTCCTCTTCTGGGTCCCCCCCTTCATTTGGGAGGACCTGGGAGTGGCCGGGGCAAGGGAATAGGGACTCGGCCCTACAAACAAAAGGAACTGAATTGTGCCAACAAGCTGAATGAGCCTGGAAGTGTGCTCTTCCCCAAATAGTCCACATAGAGCCAATATGGCCAATACTTAGATTTCAGACTTAGGAGATCCGAAGCAGAGAACCCAGTGAAGCCCACACAGATTTCTGACTTCAGTGGGCCTTGTTTTAAGCTACGTTTGTGGTAATTTGTTACACAGAAATAGAAAACTAATGGAAAGCATAGAGATGGAATTGCTTTAAGCTAATCTCTCCATCTTTGTCCTTTGACAGGAAGGTTACAGTAATTGTGCTTACCAAAATAATTTATTTCTACCACTTCATTTTATAACTCTATCACTGAATCTTTTCTTTTTTTCTTTCAATTTTGATTTTTTCAATTTTGATTTTTTTCTTTCATATTGATTGACTTATTTGCATTTCATTCCTGTCTTTTCTGTTTTGGATCCTAAAATCTTCGTTTTTATTCACTAGGAAACTGCCTTAGGAATTTTCCTCTGCAAACATAAATTAGTAAAATCAACTAATTTAATACCACCATTCTACNATTCCTCTCTTTTCTGTTTTGGATCCTAAAATCTTCGTTTTTATTCACTAGGAATTTTCCTCTGCAAACATAAATTAGTAAAATCAACTAATTTAATACCACCATTCTACTCCCAAACAATTCAAAGAACTCAGACTGAATTTTCATCAACCCTTCCCAACTTATATGCATATTTTTCCAGAATTTTAGTTCCATCTGGCATTTATTAACACTTGCTTATTTTTAACGAAGAAATCATGATGGTTACTGTTTCATATAGTTAATTTTTACTTATATTTAAGAACATACAAAACATTTTTTTGTTCACAAATCCCTCCTTGAATCTCAGATTGACTTTTTAGGATCACCTTCTTTTAAATAATGTTGCCATGAGAAGTTTCTTCAGTGAGGGTCTGTTAGGGATAAAGTTTCTTTTACTTTTCAGAAAATTGCAACTTGGCTGTTACCATTGCAAAAGAGTTTTCATGGGGTGTACTCTTACAAGATGATTTTCTTTTAGAGCATGGAAGATACTATTCTCCTAGGCTCCACTGTTACTAGGTAGAAATGATCTCTCATCTCGTTACCTTTAAATTTATTTTTCTTTTGAGAATATGTAGTTTTGCCTCATTTATCTAGGTATAAATTTTTTCCTGTTTTGAATTTACTGTGATTTTGGAAGATGAAGATTCATGCATTTCAACAGTGCAGGAAAATTCTAAGCCTTTTTTTCCCCTTCAAATATTGTTTCTCAGGGCGCCTGTGTGGCTCAGTAGTTAAGCGTCTGTCTGCCTTTGGCTCAGGTCATGATCTCAGGGTCTTGGGATCCAGGCCCACATCGGGTTCCCTGCTCTGCAGGAGGCCTACTTCTCCCTCTCCTATTCCCCCTGCTGTGTTCCCTCTCTTGCTGTATCTCTCCCTGTCAAATAAGTAAATAAAAATCTTTAAGAAAAAATACTGCTTCTCTCCCTTCCTATTTTCACCTTCCAGAACTTTGATGAGATGAACAGTATAACCTCTCACTTCATGTCTCTTACATTCTTTTAGTTACTCTCTATCCCTGTATATCAGTCTAGAAATAGGTATTTCAGGTGTATTTTAGACTTTACTAATTCTCTTTGTCTAATATGCCTTTCAACCCAACAAATAAACTCTTCATTTTAATCATTATATAGTTTTATTTCTGAAAGTTTCTTAGAGGATCATTTTCAAATGACCCATTCTTTCATTTCTCACTTACATTTTCAATTCCCCCTTTATTTATTTGAATATATTACTTGAAAATATTTTATCTTCTATATGGATAATTCTAAAAACTGAAATCTATACTAGTCTAATTCTGCCAGTTATATTTACTGCTGTTACTCATGATACTTGTTTCTTGTGTGTTTTGTAATTTTTTGTTATGCAATTATGTTTACTGGCATTTGATTTGTGGATGTTTTAAGGACTGCTTTGTAAATGTGCTCCTCCGGAGAGAATTCAGGCTTTGTTCTGTGAAGGGCCTAAAGAAACGTCTAACTTGGATCACTTTAAAATAAATTCTTAGGGCACCTGGGTGGCTCAGTGGGTTCAAGACCCTGCCTTTGGCTCANAAACGTCTAACTTGGATCACTTTAAAATAAATTCTTAGGGCACCTGGGTGGCTCAGTGGGTTAAAGACCCTGCCTTTGGCTCAGGTCATGATCTCAGGGTCCTGGGATCGAGGCCCGCATCGGGCTCCCTGCTCAGCGGGGAGCCTGCTTCCTCCTCTCTCTCTCTGCCTCTCTGCCTACTTGTGATCTCTCTGTCAAATAAATAAATAAAATCTTTAAAAAAATAAAATAAAATAAAATAAATTCTTAACATACGCTTTTTAAAAAAACCTGCAAGTAGTGAGAGTTTGGGCCATCCACCCACTTGAGGCACAACTTATGGTTAAAATTCTCAGGGGGGGAACTTCATTTCCTCTTCTCTCCAGAATCTCATGACAAGATAACCAAGTTTCTAAAGTGCTTCCCTATCTGGGGCAATTTTTTTTTCATTCAGCATTCTCACTGAGAATGTACTTTTTCAGGGTTCCTGGCTTTATGTTTACTATTTATTATTTGNAACCAAGTTTCTAAAGTGCTTCCCTATCTGGGGCAATTTTTTTTTCATTCAGCATTCTCACTTAGAATGTACTTTTTCAGGGTTCCTGGCTTTATGTTTACTATTTATTATTTGACCACATATCTTATCTGGGCCCTCAATATTGTCTCCTTTCTTTCACACAAGAATAAAACAAGAGTTTTAGGGGACTAAAGATCGCAGATGCCCGAAGCCTGTCAAGCCCCACTCCTTACTATACTATGGGTTTGAGTCACATTCAATTTTTGATCTCAGGATATTCTTTACTTCCCTAAAAAGATCATGGTTTTGAAAAGATTGCTATTTTTATTATCTGTTTGATTTTTAAAAATTATATAGCCAAGGTACTTTGGACTGGGAGGTGGTATACTGGTTGCTGTTGTCTTTTTCCAGTTTACGATATTTCCAGTAATTTCTATCACCCCCACTCTAACATTGTAAAGAACACAATGCATTAACAATGAATTCAAGTTTCCATCATTTCATCATTGCCCTTGGATTGTTGGGCATGATTAGTGTCTAGAAGTAATTAATTCTAGAAAGAATAAAGATACTTGATAATTTTCAAAGGTGCACAGCCTAGTAAACCCCATAGATTCTCTGGTTTGTTTTTAAATCTGCACATATAGAATCTGGTTGCCCTTGAGAAATGCCTCCCCTCCCCACATGTACCTCGTTTCTACTTTTAATTAACCAGAGCAGAGAAAGGATAATCAACTTTTCACTTCGTATCTTTGGAAGCTTAACATGTATTTACTGACAACCAAGTAACATGCCTTTTCTCCAAAATCTAGGCATTATCATGTTCCTGGTTTTATAGAACAGGAATGTGCAGCTTGGAGACCCTTGATCACCGGTCTGCGGTCACCTTATGATAGAGCCAGGAGGCAGACTAAATGCAGGCTTGCCTGATTCCAAAGACCATACTCTTGGCCAATGTACTATGTCTACTTCATTAATATGTACAATGTTTTACTCCAACTTGTAATTCATAATCTATTTTCAGAATTTTTTTGTGAAAACATATTTCATTCACTCAATGCATTCAACCAATACTTCACTACATGGAATATACATTATCAAAGCACTCTTAGAAACATCAGTTCCTGTATACCCGTAGTAATTCTGTGTTGGACAAGATTGACAATCTTCATTTAACAAAGGGTGAAGGAAGCAGACCAGATAAGTTTCATGTCTTATACAGAACAATGTAATACTGTGGTCAAACTAGGTCACTGTATTCTCTTTTTTTCTCTTTCTTTTTCTTTTTTTTTTTTTAAGATTTATCTGTTTATCTTGGAGGGTGGGGGGAAGGGCAGGGGGAGAGGGAAAAAGAAACTTGATCAGACTCAGTACTGAGCCCGGACCTTGACATGGGGCTTGATCTCAAGACTTTGAGATCATAACCTGAGCCCAAACCAGGAGTCAGATGTTTAACCAGCTGTACCACCCAGGTGTCCCAGGTCATTGTATTCTTAATCCTCTTCCTCAATTACCCTTGTGCTTGGAAAATGACAATTCTCTTATAAAAAGACTGGGAACACTGGGCATCTAATATGTCCTGAAAGACTATGCAGTCAGAGCACTAAGCAGGAGGCCAAGCTTTGGGTGCAGAGGTCTCTGGGTGCTCTGTGGGGTCCCCTGGCTCTGCTACTATAGCCCCCAAAGCTGGAGAGGAAATGAAGTTGATATACGATCATCCTGTGCCTTTTTCTCCCAAATCTGCTCACTTTACTGGTCTACTCCTCTAAGACTGAGGATTTGCTATTCGAGCAATGTTTTTACAAATGAGGGTGATTGCTGTGTTAAATCTGGAAAATTAGGAAGAAATACTTTAGAATCAAAATTCAGTATAAATCTTACTTTATACATTTATCTTTATGCTTAAAGCCAACTCTTATTATAAAGCCATACATAAAATGTGCATTCCTTGACCCTTTCATATTTGGTCATGGATTTCAAAGTTGTTTATATAGCTTATCTGTATTTATTAAATATTTTCCTTTTTAAAGCTTTTTTAAATCATGACACACTGATATATTCCTTCACTTACAGAAAAAAAATTTAGTTATCAGTTTAACTCAGTTGAAAGCAATGTTCCATTTACTAAATACTGAGAACTAACTCTGTGGTCTTCCACTAGGCTCTGTTCATTGACTTGCTTCAGACTGTTAGCCTTATATTTGGGATGGTAAGTCCTGTGTTCCTCACAAGATTGTTGTGGGCCTTCTGATGGTTAATTTATGTGTCAGCTTGGCTGGACTAAGGGAAATCCAGACAGCTGGGCATTATTTATGAGTAAGTCTGTAGGGTGTTTTCAGAAGAGATTATCATTAGAATTGGTAGACTGAATTAAGAAAATTGCCCTTGAATTGTTGGGCATGATCCAATCTGTTGGAGGCCCCGAATAGAATAAAAAGGCAAAGGAAGGGCATCTTTGCTTTTTTTGCTTGATCTGGAATCTCTTGTCCTTGGACATTGGTGCTTCTGGTTTTCAGGTACTTGGACACTAACCACTTCCACTCCAGTCTCAGGCTTTTGGACTTGAACTTGACACCCTCTCTAGTTCTTAGCCCTTCAGATGTGGACTGAATTACACCACCAGCTTTCTTGGCTCTCTGGCTTTCTCAGCTTTCATAATAGTGCAAACCAATTCCCATTAATAATCCATATATATCTATATATCTATATATCTATATATATATATCTATATATGTATCTCCATACATCCTATTGGTTCTGTTTCTCTGGTGTATCTTATCACAGACCTGGGGGAGATATTATTTTAAATGATCTAATATGTAAAGTTATTATTGTATAAAATGAGCATATCAATGTCCTGCCCTCAAGGAGTATAGAAACAGGGCGGTAGAATGTACTCAAATCAAGTTGATGCAGAACAGAACAAAAATGTCAACTGAAGCCATTACTACAAGTCTACCATCTCTTATCCAAAATTTACTGGGGCCCTATGTAGGATGTAGAATACTTCAGATTCTAGACGGGGAATATAATAGTACATATACAGTTTCTCAGGTAACACCTCCATAATAAAACATTCATGCTTCTATAACGAATACATCACTTGTCACATTTGTCAGGATAAATGAAGAGCACAAAGAATTTTGTGTCAGTTCAGATAGGGTTTTGCCAAAAACTGAATAATGGCAGGGCAGGTTTTACCACAAAGGGGTTATAAAATCTTCTGTTGTTTTTTGTTTTTGTTTTTGTTTTTTTTTGGTCTTTTAATGCTTTTGAGATTTTAGAATTGTAGTTAAAGAGCTGTAAATCTCAGGAGTGTTTACTTGAAACAATTACTTGTCATCTCTTTCCTACTCCATATATTCCTTTCTTTAGTAATCAGAAGCTAGGAACAGGCATCAGAACCACCTGAGTTACATTCCTCTGACACAGTTGCTGAGCCTCACTGCAGGGAATGGGATCCCATTTGTCTGAAGGAGAGCCCAGGACTTGGTATTTTTTCCAAAGTCCTACAAATGATTTACCACACATCCTTCACTGAGAATCATGATTCGAAGAGCCAATATTTTCACTTGATATTCATGTGGCTTTAATAGCGTGAGAAAATCAAGAAGAACATCTCACGGAAAATTCCCCACTCCCCAAATCCAAAGTTGCTTTTTCCAAAATCTTAGAGTTTTCAATGTTACATTTTTAGTGTGTTAGGTCTTCATAAAAGTGGAGAGCCTATTTTATTAAATTTTTTATTTTGATTAGCCATTATTACTTTCCCTAGATGGACACTTGTACAGTTCACACTGTGTGCACAGCTGATGTGGACCAGTCCTCAGTCTACAGCTGGTCCTGTTTGTCATCTCTCATTTAATTGAGGGATTTAATCAGTTTTTGGAATAGGCCTGTGAACCTTCTGTCGAAAAATCATGCTTGGTTGCTATTCTCTTAAAAACAGGCAACTCCAGAATTTCACACATTTAGAGCCAGCTCAGCTAGCACATAGTTTCCAAGAATTCAGAAGGGATAATTTAAACTCTGGATTTTTATTTATAAAATAAATCTAATTTTTCTAAAATCACTTCTATATTCCCTTATATAATGATGCAGACAAGTTAATTTTGACAGCACTTCTAAGTTCTTAAGTGTTGAAGACTTGCAGTATATCATTGCTTCTCCTTGCCTATTTAAGGTTTCCGAATCTTTTTCCCTTTCCCTTTGCACACAGACTCTTAAGCATTGAAAGTTACTGAGAATTCTGTTGGTCTGGAAGAATAGCAAGACAATGTTCTTCCCCGCCCCCCCTTCAGTTATTCCATGCCATCACATCCTTTTGTACATTACAAACAAGTTGATAAAATTCATGCTCATGATAACATGAGCCTGAGATAAACACTTTTATTTCCCAGACAATATTATTATACATAAGCAAATCTAACTTTCTCTTAGTATCTCTAGTCCCTCAAAGCCATTCTCACAAATCTTCATTTTTTCCCAATGATAACTAATCCTTTCATACTGTACAGAGAAATATCATTTCCTGTAATACATTTGATGAAAGATTCCCAGAAAATAGATATTTGAAATAAATACTAAGAGTAATTTAAGTGCTTTCCTAATTAGGGCAATGAACTGGCCATGGGAGTCATTCACTCAGGTAGTCAATAAACATCTATTAGGAATGATCGATGTGGGGTGCCTGGGTGGCTCAGTGGGTTAAAGCCTCTGCCTTCGGCTCAGGTCATGATCTCAGGGTCCTGGGATCGAGCCCCGCATCAGGCTCTCTGCTCAGCAGGGAGCCTGCTTCCCCGTCTCTCTCTGCTTACTTGTAATCTCTCTCTCTCTATGTGTCAAATAAATAAATAAAATCTTTAAAAAAAAAAAAGAATGATCGATGTGCTAAAGCACTATTCTAGATTCTTGGGCTCCATCAGTGAAAACTAGTAAAAATGACAGTATCTACATGTCAGTGGAAGAAGCAAAGTCTAAATAGTAAATGTAATAAATAAGTTACAGAGTATGATATACTATCATAAATGACATGGAAAAAGGGGAAAAAAATTGAACATGGCGAGACAGATGGGACAGCCAGGGGGAGGTAGTAGCAAACACAGGGATGGCTGCAGTTGTACCTGGGGTGGTAACACTAGGCTTCACTGAGAAGGTGACATTTGAGCAAAATGGACAGCAGGTGGGAGATGCTATGGACAAAACAGCAGCAGGAGGAAGGAGGCTTGTCACTGAAGTCTACTGGTCCCCTCTATTTAACCACTGACCTTCAAGACAAGAGTCGAGAAGTAACTGGCCAAGCCTGACGAGGAGTTCCTTACCCTCTGGCCCCCAGGAATGGCACAGTAGGGCTGAGTTGCCCTAGAAACCACTGTACTCTGCCAATACTCTCATATTCTCTTTACTGAGTTAAGGGGCCTTTGAATCCATTAATCAATAAGAGGTAGTAAGACTGAAATGGTACAAAAAACAATAAGGAAAAATGAATCAGGATTACCAGCAAAGGGTAAGCAGAAAAGCAAAGCCAAAGTCATTTACTGGATGTTCAAGTGGAAAATGATCAAAGTCATTAAAATAGGAAACAGAACTGCAGGCCTATAAACCCAAATCAGGAATAAGTAAAATCCAGTAGGGAGATGTAAGTAGCTCACATTGGCCAGGTAATTTAATGTACACCTTAGAGCCTGGCTAGATGCCTTCCTTCCCGAACTGTTTTACTGGATTTTACGGCCCCCTTTTGAATGTCCTGGAGGAGGCTCTATGTACATCTTCTCCCCCCAGATACCAGGCTGGATTCTTTCACTTCATCTCTTAAGCCATTCTCAGATCCACCTAAAAAAAGGATTTAATTTCTTCAGTTGCCTCTTGAAATAGAAAGTTAGCTATATTGATTCTTCCCTAGACCTTGTGGATAGACAGATCAATGCTAAGTAAATCATTGGTTAGAGCTCCATATGAGTCAGTTCGGATCTTACACAGGGTATCTCTGCTCAATACTTGTATACTATACCCCTTACACGAAACAGCCGTCTCAGAAAACAAATACCAGTGGTCAAATGGGGTTATTTAAAGGCAGCAGATGATTGATCCTCAAATATAGTACCTAGTACTTTGCTTGAGAAGCTGTCCGCTTCTCTGCTTGATTCTGTTCTCTTTACGACTCAGGACCCCGCACAAATACAACAAATCCACTCCTCCTGTTAGACTGCGAGTTCCTCCACATTACAGCTCCCTGTATTCAATCTGAATTCTACCTCCCAGACACGTTCTTTGCTGTATAGTATTAATTCAAAAAACATTACTAAATGCCAAGCATTAAAAATACATTGCTGTTGCCCTCCAGAGATCTTCAAATGTTTTATAAGTGATTGAATGAGCAAATGAATCTTAAGCTAACATTATTCGTTATAAAGGGCATCATATAAAAACCACAAAGTCAAAATTAGTCTTACAGAATATGCCATAAAATAGTACACTTTAGGGGCGCCTGGGTGGCTCAGTGGGTTAAAGCCGCTGCCTTCGGCTCAGGTCATGATCTCAGGGTCCTGGGATCGAGGCCCGCATCAGGCTCTCTGCTCAGCAGGGAGCCTGCTTCCTCCTCTCTCCTCTCTCACTGCCTGCCTCTCTGCCTACTTGTAATCTCTCTCTGTGTGTCAATAAATAAATAAAATCTTTAAAAAAAAATAGTACACTTTAAAAAAATAGGAAACTAAGAATTCTGCTTTGACAAACATAGATCAGAGGTACAGAATAAAATATTAAAGATCGTGATGACCTTGGTTGTTTTCCCTATTTACCTCTGTCTATCTGGAATAGACGGATATAGGGGAACTAAATATGCAAATATAAAAGTCTGGATACAATGAAAAAGCACATATACATTAAATAGTTCTAAGAAGCCTCCCTAGTGAGAGTCCATCTGTGCAAGAAACTAATATGTACTAGAAAATGTGACTGCCTTGAGAATTAAATAAGGAGGATGTCTAAATATAAAATCACTGCTGGTTTAGTTTAAGATTATTTTATACGCCCTCCCAGGTTCTCTCACTGTTCAAATCACTCCTGAGGAGTAAGTTAAGCATGCTTAAAAACAGGGTGACTCCTTCAGTTCACCTGAGAAACACTACCAACGACACTCTCATGAATTGAAATGTTAATGTGCTCCCAAAACACTGAGCACATATGCACAAAGTAACGATGCTTTGGGAGGTTAGAGATCAAACGGATTTTGCTTTTCTAGTGCCCTTATTATCCAATTTTTAAACAAATTTATGACTTTCATTCCTTTTGGTTTTCTTCCACAAAGTCATTATAGAGTGAAGAATGCTAAGGTAGCCCTTCTAGAAAATGAGATGTTTTAGACATATAATATGGCTACTCGAAATTATGTTAAACTGAGCAGAGTTCCGAATACCACTGGGTTTTTTTAAACATATGTTACTTACTAAAATAGGCCATTATGATAGTAAATCATTTTCATTTTTACCTACCCCATTCCACAGGAAAATGGCACAACATATGGGGATGTTTGGCGGTAAGCAATTCACACATGCATGCCTTCCTCTCTGTGTCTTTCCACGTGCACCTCACGGCTCAGAGAGAATTCACAAAGTTGGCTATCAATTAAACAAACAAGTTGGAAAGTGAAGGATACCATTTCCTCTAGACTAACCTCTCTTGGTTTGCCAACCCTATGTCTCTGGAGGATAAAATGCTCTGATTACTTTCACCGAGGCATAAGGTTCGGTGGGAAGGCAAGTCGACAGGGGTTCCTTGACTCAGCTGTCGGGATTGGTACGGGAAGGGCTAGGGCTTCCCAAGATATCTACAGAAGCAGATGTCAAAATTCTAACCACAGCTCATTATCAGGACTCCCAAAGGCCCTTTTCACAAAAGTGGAGGTTTTGGTGGAGATTCTAGTCAAATCATCTGCTGATCATTCGCATTCCGCCTACTGAAGTGCCCTTAGGAGTTCCTATTGGATATGTAGCACTTCTTGTCTCAGCCTACTGCAGAACATTCTAGTGAACTGTATTAAAAGGGCTACTCTGTCTTAGAACAAGTGGTAGGTGGCATGTGAGAAAATTCACTCATAATAACACTGTAAGAAAGCAGGAACCCATATGCATATATTAGGTAGGTCTGGGAACAAACATGAGATCTGATGAACGCCTTTATCTCAAACATTGGCCAGATTCTTTTCTGCTGTGCATCATGTTAGACAAAAGTGGGCAAACCATTAAACAAATGACCCCACATTCATGAATTCACAAAACACAAACCCTTCACCTGGTTCATGAAATAGAGTGCAAAGCAGTCAGTGTGCTATTTACAGCACATGATTTGTCGTTGTTGTTCTTGCTTAAGTTTTTATTTTAATTCCAGTTAGTTAACAGACAGTGTTATATTAGTTTTAGGTATACGATATAGTGATTCAACACTTCCATACATCACCTGGTGCCTTCCTTAATCCCCATCACCTATTTCACCCATCCCTGCACCCACTTCCCTTCTGGTAACCATCAGTTTGTTCTCTATAGTTAAGAGTCTCTTTCTTTATTTCTCTCTCTCTCTTTTCCCCCTTTGCTCATTTTTTTGTTTCTTAAATTCCACATATGGGTGAAATGGTATGATATTTGTCTTTCTCTGATTGACTTATTTCACTTAGCATGATACTCACTAGTTCCATCCATGTCATTGTTGCAAATGGCAAGACTTCATTCTTTTTTTTAATGAAATCCAAAATAAAATCCAGTGCAATATGTGAGTCATGTGAAGTAGAAATAATTTTACCAACTAGTAATACAGGACTAAGTTATATGTATATGATATGAATTCACAACTACAAACATGAGTTCATGAAAAAAATACTTTTTTTTAAAGATTTATTTATTTATTTGACAGAGAGAGAGATTACAAGTAGGCAGAGAGGCAGGCAGAGAGAGAGGAGGAAGTAGGCTCCCCGCTGAGCAGGGAGCCAGATGCGGGCTTTGATCCCAGATGGTGACCTGAGCCGAAGGCAGAGGCTTAAACCCACTGAGCCACTCAGTTGCCCAAAAAAATACTTCTTTTAAAGCANAGATGCGGGCTTTGATCCCAGATCGTGACCTGAGCCAAAGGCAGAGGCTTAAACCCACTGAGCCACTCAGTTGCCCAAAAAAATACTTCTTTTAAAGCAATATTGATTGGCTTTTCTTTCCTAAGTTTTTCAATTGTTGATAATTTACTTCTCTCTTGTGGTCTTTTGAATTAGCTCTTTCCAGAGGGCAAGCCGCCAGTGGTAAAAGTCTGAAAAATAGCTTATTGGGATCCAACTTAAAATTGAAAGACTTTAATCACTGTACCTTTTCCATAAATTGGCAAAAAGTAAACAGTTATCAAATTTTTGTGATTAAACATTTGGGTCCAGGGCGCCTGGGTGGCTCAGTGGGTTAAAGCCTCTGCCTTCGGCTCAGGTCATGATCTCAGGGTCCTGGGATC
>LNAC01000100.1:2400831-2427504 GCA_002007465.1 Ailurus styani
AAAAAAAAAAAAAAGAATTCCACCCATCATGGGGATGCACATTTTAGGTCTTGGGCTTCAAAGGATTTTGCCGAGTGTGAAGGAAGCAGCTAGGCAGTGAATACATTGAGAAGGAGGGGATTCTGTCAAATGAGGCTCACTCCCTATGAACCACCACCAAGTCCAAACATATGGGCCAGCCCCCACCACCTCCCTTCTCCCTTCTCTGAGCACACTACTCAGTTACATGTTAATTCTTTGTGACTTTATTCCTCATCTGGCCTGCCTTTGATCCTATTATTAACGCTTAGTAAAGTTTTCAGCACAGCACTCCCTAGGGCCATTCGGCTAATGTTTACATAAAAACAATTATAGAGACAATGTTTGGAGCAGCAGGCACCAGGCAAAAACATGTTAAGCACATGCCTTTAGCATAGCTCGGTGCTTTATAATCAATCATGCTTAATTTCATGTCACCTAATATAAGTACCTTCAATTAACAATTATGCAAAGTAAATAAGGATGCAAGATTGAAAGATCAGTTAGCTCACTAAGATTGCACTGTACAGTACTGGGGCACATGCAGCAACAATCATATGGACATGTATCCAATAAGAGGAATGCCTGAATGAACATATATTTATATACTTACCAAATAATAATGGGAAAGATATTAGAAATGTACCAAAATGTAAACTATTATTATCTCTAGTGAGGATTATTGGCAGTGATTTGTTTTCTTTGTGCATTTCTGAGTATTCTAAATCCTACATGAATATATATATGAAAAAACGTAAGAAAACGGTTGATGGTTATAAATGGTTACAATGATGCCTATGAAAGATTTTTAATATCCTAAAATATGGAAAAGAATTAAAGGTATATACTAAGATAGGGAAGNCTTTTTTCTTTGTGCATTTCTGAGTATTCTAAATCCTACATGAATATATATATGAAAAAACGTACGAAAACAGTTGATGGTTATAAATGGTTACAATGATGCCTATGAAAGATTTTTAATATCCTAAAATATGGAAAAGAATTAAAGGTATATACTAAGATAGGGAAGGCAACTAATAGATCTAGGAAGTTATTTTATTTTACTTGTTTAAACATTTACTTATCTGAGGGGGGGAGGGGCAGAGGGAGAGAGAGAATCTCAAACAGACNGAATCTCAAGCAGACTCCTAGCTGAGCATGGAGCCCAGCAAAGGGTTCCATCCCATGACCCATGAGATCATGACCTGAGCCAAATCCAATAGTCAGACACTCAACTCACTGAGCAACCCAGGCACCCCTAGGAAGTTATTTTATTTTGTTTTTTATTTTTATTTATATATATATATATTTTTTAATTTTATTTTTATTCTTCGCCCAGGGGGTACAGATCTGTGAATCATCAGGCTTACACCTTTCACAGCACTCACCAAAGCACAAACCNATCTCAAACAGACTCCTAGCTGAGCATGGAGCCCAGCAAAGGGTTCCATCCCATGACCCATGAGATCGTGACCTGAGCCAAATCCAAGAGTTAGACGCTCAACTCACTGAGCAACCCAGGCACCCCTAGGAAGTTATTTTATTTTGTTTTTATATATATATATATATATATATATATATATTTTTTTTATTCTTCGCCCAAGGGGTACAGGTCTGTGAATCATCAGGCTTACACCTTTCACAGCATTCACCAAAGCACAAACCCTCCCCAATGTCCATAACCCATCCACCCTATCCTTACCCTCCCACCCCCCTTTTTTAAAGATTTTATTTATTTATTTGATAGAGAGCAACCCAGCGAGAAAGGCAACAGCAGCAGGGGGAGTGGGAGAGGGAGAAGCAGGCTTTCCCGCAGAGCAGGGAGCCCGATGAGGGGCTCGATCCCAGGACCCTGGGATCATGACCTGAGCCGAAGGCAGATGCTTAGTGACTGAGCTACCCAGGTGCCCCTAGGAAGTTATTTTAAATGAACCATTTGGATTAAACGGATTTGGGGTTTTTGTTCAACTATACATCAAAGGAAGTTCTCTCCGTGCGTAAGACTGAGGTACCACTGGCCAAACTGTCATCCTTTTGCCTGTCACTACAACCAGGCTATGAGAGACCTTCAGCCAGTTGCTGAAATTCAGGACAACTCCAAGCCTATCAGGGAGTATATGCCTGAATTTTCTATCAGGCTCTTTGCTGGGTTTTTGTTATAATTTTATGATGCTTCAAAACCTTTTAGTACGTAGAGAGGACACGGTGAAATGTCAGATAGTTCTTGTCATTGTTCCTGACAAGACAGAAGGGTGTGAGCCGTGTGGTTTGATGAGGGAGTACTGATGACAATGACTGTGGCAACTGTGGCCAAGATGGTGAACAGTGTGTGTGCTCTCATTTCCTAAGTACTGACCCTGCACTAGGAAGTGGCTACCCAGCCAGGGACCACACTTCCTGAGCCCTCCTTGCAGCTTGGTGAAGCTCAATGGAATGTGAGCTAATGTCACTTCACTTCTAAGAGATGGTAGTTATGAAGCAGGTATGCCTTCTCCACCCTTCTTTCATGTTCTTCTACATAGATAAATAAGACACTGAGATTTTAAGACATGGCTTAGCTCCCAGGTGAATAGAGCCTGGGTCTCTGAATCACAACATGCCAAACAGATGGCTGTACAGCACAAAAATCTGGAGGCAGTTATTTCATATAGCGTTTACATAAATAACACAATGGGGAAGATAGCTAGTATTAACTGAGTACTTATTATGTGTCAAGAATTATGCTAAGCAACTTACACATTCCATTCCATCTAAAATGTTTCCCAGACTCTGAGAAGCAGATGTTATATTCTTTTAAAGGTAAAAAAACCGTAATTGCATAACTTAGCAAGGGTAATTACAATATTAAATCTTTTATGTGGCAGGTTTGGGAATCATGTCTTCTATTTCTGACTTTTCAACCCTGCTCCCTGCTCTTACCTGCAATGTGATATTTACAAATTTGAAATTGGTTGAATGACCTTATCCAAAGAGTAATGAATAATGAATAATGAAATAATGAAATGATGCCCACCTAGTGGGAATGCTGAGGTTTAATATATCAATCAATGAATTGGGTGAGATAGAGTTCTATGCTTCAAACCTGCATGTGGCAGGAAACTGGCAGAGATAAGTAGACTAGATGTGAGAAAAAGATCAAAGCATACATTAAAAGGATCCAGAAATAAGCTGGACCTTAGAAGTTAAAATTAAATACGGTTAAATGTAATTTCTATCATCATAGCCAACAAATATATTAGATACAAAATGGGTGAGGCATGGCTTAGCTTATTTGAAAAAAAGATAGTTGTCAGTACCTTCCACTTGGATCAATAAATTGATGTGATTATCAAAAACACATGTAATCCTGGGCTAAATTAATAGTGTATCTAAAACGTGACAAAGGATAGCATAGCTCTTTTCTGTGTTGATCAGGCTTAGTCAGAGTAATGAACTCTCCTTTCAAATATACGTTTTAAGAGAAATAGTGATAAAAGAATGACTGGGATATTGAGGCATCTAGAAGTCAAATCAATTGAGAAATGACTTCAGCTGTAGAGGCATGCCCAAGAAGAAAATACTTAGATGAATTATGTTATGTATCTTCACAAATATATAATAGTTTACAATGGTTGGAACAAATCACAAAACGTAAGCTCAAGAGAAGTGATTTTGGGTCACTACCAGGAAAAACTTTCAAATAGATTTCTCAAGAGCTGGAATGGACTTTCTCATGAGGTAATGAGATCTCCATCATTGCAGACATCCAAGCCTATTCTAGGGCAAAGCTGGTATAGAGAACAATTCAGTGATCATTGAAATTAATAAGATAATCATTACATATTTTTCAAAACTGAGAAACTAATTAAATGGATGATTTGTAGCTATAAATTTTAATCAATTCATACCCTAATCAATCCCCACGTTATAAGTTGTGAAGACTGAATTATTAATCATTTTCCTGAGGCATGGTGAATCAGGTGAGGCAGAGATCTATGAAAAAGATGAAATGTGAGGGATTGTAGCCTGATTATACCCACCTCACCACCATAATTAAATCTGCCACACTCTGCTTCACTCTGCCTGAAGAAGCACAGTCATAGCAGAGGCAGAACACACATAAACTATAAATAAATAAACACTATCTCAATTACAGTCCAGGTTTGTGATTATGTGTGTAGAAAGAGTAGATTGTTCTTAAAAGTCAGGTGATAAGACTGCAAAGAGATCTTTTATTTTGCATTGAGCCTTAAATAAGCTATACCAGTATATCTTTTGTGTAAAGAAGAAAAGGAAGATGAATATTCAATACTTTGCCCAGCTTATTTTTTTTCATCTAGCAAAGTTTGCAGATTTCGATACTTGACCATTTAGCCCCCAAGAGGTGTGCATCTCTCTGTTCTAAAACAGCATTTCTCTCCTAACCTGGTCTGCGTTGCGCTGTAAATAGAATGCTCCTACAAGAAACTAGTAAGCAATGGTCCGGAGCTTTTTACTGAAAATGTCACTTGTATCTCTTTAACAGTTTGCAGCCTAGTGTTTATTAATCTGAGATAATCTGCAGTTAGGATAACAGTTTGTCAACATGAGTAACACAACTATGTCAAATGTTTTACAAGTTACACATAACTTTGCCCCTTTTCTTTCCGAGCTAGTCTTCTATCATACTGCATCAGCCCTCAGATGCTATTTTTCTATATTCCTAACTTTGTCATTCTCTTCCTGTGCTGCTCTATGAAATTCTGAGAGCTGTATATTAATTATCTTGAGAGCATTATATAACATTCTCTCCATTACCAGCTGGAATTCCAGTACTGGGGTAACCTCATAATGCAGAAAATGGAATGGCCGTGGTCAAGTGAAGACCACCAGATTCTAATCTCCATGCACGATTATATATTTATTTATTAAAGACTTATTTATTTATTTGAGAGAGAGAGAAAGAGAGTACAAGAGGGTGAAGGGACGGAGGGAGAGGGAGAGAATCTTAAGAAGACCCTGCACTGAGTATGGGGTCCGACGTGGGGTTGGATCTCACTACCCTGAGATGATGACCTGAGCAGAAACCAAGATTCAGACTCTTAACTGACTGAGCTATGCAGGCACCCCCAGGAATATTTTTAAAAGAAAAAAATAATTCCTTTTGGTTTAGTAAATCCAAATTTAAAGAGCTGAAAACAAGCTCTCTGCCCAATGTTTCTAGGATTCTAGCTTAAGTTACTTGCGTTATCTTCCTTCCCCCAAAATGTAAGGCAAAAACATTCCAAACAGTTATGTTTGGGAGTCTATGAAGTGCTAAAGTGTACGAGATGATGGAGATCCATGGATTAACAAATCATAGCTCTTTCCATCGAGGAGTTCTTGGCTTAATGGGGATCCCTAAACATGAGATTACTAGTGGTTTTTTTCAGGGTTTGTTTTGGGATTTTTTTGTTTTTGTTTTGTTTTTTTGAGATTACTAGTTAACAAAGACTTCCACACTTCAGGAAAAATGAGATATCATTTACACATCACAATTTAACAAAGATGTGTCATTCATTCCTTCATTCATTTGTCCATTCATTCATTCCACAGATACATTGAGCACCTGCTATTTGCCAAGCACTGTTCACTGGGTATATAGAAAATAACAAATCTTTAAAAAAGATTTAAAATAATCCTTGTTCCAGGAGAGCTTAAATTCTACTACAAATGGTAATGTTCTATTCTAGTTAGCCCTGAGTAAGGCAAGTACTTTTATATACCAAAGGTAGAAGCATAAATTAGTAACAATGTTTGAGAAGAAAATTTGAAACATGTAAAAGATTAAGCTTTTTCTTTCTTAAAAATCAAACAGACCCCCCCAAAAAAAACAAAAAAAACCCAAAAAACTTTCCTTAGTCATCTCTCTCCCTTGAGCTTCTACCTTATCTTTCACAAACCTCTTAAATCATCTACACTAGCTATTCTTTATCTTCAACCTCTGATTTAACCCAACTACCTCCAAATCATTTCTATATCATAATTCAACTGAACTCATTTCGTACACTTACTAAAGACCATTCATTTCAATCAAACTAATAATCACGTTTCCACTATTTTGCTTGCGTGATTCTCAGCAGCTTTTGTCACTGTTGGCCACTCCTTCCTTTTTAAAATTCCATGCCCTTTGATGTATGATATTATTCTTCTGATTTGCTCCCAATGGTGCTGTCAGTCTTTATTAATCTATCGTTTATAGCTCTACTTCCACTGTCTGACAGAAGTGGTGGCATTCCTTGGGCCTTTATCCTGGGCCATCATTTTCACTTCACACTACACTCAGGTGAATTCACTGATGTCCGCAATGTCTCTGATCACCTGTCAGCCACAGATGTCAGAGTATGTATCAACACTGCACTTTCGCCTGAGTTATGGGTCATCAGGCCTGTGCTGGTCCATCTCACCTCTCATTTGACATTTATTTCTGTGCACTTTCAGCCATCTCAAGCTCAGTATCCCCACTCCAAACAAACTCCTTCTCCAATGCTCCCCATCTCAGTGAATGACACTGAAGTTTACCCAGTTTCACAAGCCCACCTACTAGTTAGCAGAAAACCTTGCCAATCCAACCTCCAAAATATCTCTCAGATAATCTTCCCTTCTTTCTGTCTCCACCAGAACCACCACAATCAAGTTTGCTATAAGCTCCATCTTCTCTGGCCTGAACTTTTAACGGGTATTTCTGCATCAACTCTTTATCTTCTCCAAAACATTCTCCACTTTCCAGTCCAAGTAGTGAGCAAATCTGCTTCAGTAGTTTCTTATACCCTTAGAATCCAAAAGAGTTACTATGGTTTAAAAAAAAATCTTTAAAACCCAGTCCTTCAACTTCTCTAACTCGATCTCCCCCTTACTGCTGCTTTAGCCAGAATTCTGTGACTTTATGGTCCTTATATTTCTGAGTCTTTTCCTCTTTAAATTTTCAAACATTCTGTTACTTCTCCATGAGACTCTGTTCCTGCTACCAATGCCACTCCTCAACCTGATTTTCATTCTTCATTCATTCTTTACTTAATGTGATAATCTCATTAAATACAATGCTTATCAAAATGCTTATCAACTGTTTATCAAAATGTTTAGCACACTTCAATATATTTGTTGTCCTTACCTAACTGTAAACTCCATGAAGGGAAGAGCCACGTGTATCTTGTTCATAAGTGTATTCCCAGAAACTAACACAGCACTAGCTCAATATTTTTGTTGAATGAAGGGAGGAATGAATGAATACATGGATGAGTGAGTGGCTACCCTAAGGGTATTCAAAACTTTGGTCTAAGAGAGCTCAAGATAAAGAAAAACTACAATAGACAAAATTTTATTGCCATATTACATATTAAAGCAAACAAAGTAAAATACCTAAAGCTCAAACTCAAGGAATAGTGAAGTATATTAGAGCAGAGGTTGGTAGACTTGTTCTGGGAAAGCATTGGATAATAAATATTTTAGGGTTTTTGTCTACACAGTCTCTATCACAACTTCTCAACTCTGCCAGTGTAGCATAAAAGCAGCCACACACAATATGCAAACAAATGAGTGTGGCTGTGTTCCAATAAAACTTTATTTACAAAAACAAAAAGTAGGCTGGATTTAGCCTGTGGGTCATCATTCTCTGACTCCTTTATTAAAGTATATCCACATGATGATATATTTGGCAGTCTAAAAATATTTACAAAGTGTGTTCAATACCATGGTGAGATCATAATGTCAAGAAAAATGAGATTCTGTGAATTGTACACAGAGATCCAATTAATATGGTCAAAATACTTGCAGGGAAAAAAAGCTTGAAAGTAAATAAACTAAATGTTAGAAGCAATTACCAGTGAGGCATAGATGTATGGAAAATTGTTTTCTCTTTGAGCCTTTCTGAATTTTCTTGAACACTGAACATTTCTTTTACATTTATAAATAAATGTCAATTGATGTGCAAATATTGAACCACTCTTGCACCCTGATGTTTACAGTAGTGTTATCTACAATAGGCAAATTATGGCAACAACCCAAGTGTCCATCAACTGATGACTGAGTAAAGAAGATATATGTATATATATATCTTATATAAAGAAATGATACATATCTATCTTACATAAAGAAGATACACACACACACACACACACACATACACAGACAATGGACTACTACTCAGACATAAAAAGAATGAAATCTTGCCATTTGCAATGACATGAACGGAACTAGACAGTATTATCCTAAGCAACATAAGTCAGTCAGAGAAATACAAATACTGTATGATTTCACTTATGTGTGGAACTACAAAACAAATGGCCAAAGGGGGAAAAAGAGAGAGACAGGCAAACCAAGAAAGAGTCTCTTAACTATAGAGAACAAACTGATGGTTACCAGAGGGGAGGTGGGTGGAGGTGTGGGTTAAATAGGTGATGGGGATTAAGGAGTGCACTTGTTGTGATGAGCATCTGGTATATGGAAATGTTGAATCACTATATTGTACACCTGAAACTAATATTATATTGCATCTTAAATAATTGGAATTTAAATAAAAACCTAAAAATATTAAATAAATAAGTTATTGATAGTAACAAGAAAAATTCAAGTGTTCTGGTTGATCAAAGAATAAATGTCAAATAAAAAATCATGAAATTATACACATTTCACAAATGTATGAAAAAACACACATTCTGACTCAAAACAAGGCAGCCAAACTAGTCATAGGACAAATGGTCCCAACTATAAAAATCCATTATAAAAACAATTATAATTTATATCTTAAGCAAAAGACATGAAGTTATCACATTGGTAAAATAAGAACAAGCTACTTAAAAAGGGGACATTTAACAATAGGAAAGATTTTGAAAATTACCCAAAAGCCTACCATATAGGTAGGTGTGCAAAAGTAAAACAATATATAGAGAGAGACAGTGTTCTGGGTTAAATTATGTTCTCTCAAAAGTTATGTTGCAATCCTACAGCCCAAGTACCTTAGAACGTGACCTTATTGGGAAATAGGATCTTTGCAGATGTAACTGGTTAAGATGTCCTACTAGAAAAGAGTAGACCCGGGTGCCTGGGTGGCTCAGTGGGTTAAAGCCTCTGCCTTCAGCTCAGGTCATGATCTCAGGGTCTGGGACCAAGGCCCGCATCGGGCTCCCTGCTTGGCAGGGAGCCTGCTTCCTCCTCTCTCTGCCTGCCTCTCTGCCTACTTGTGGTCTCTCTCTCTGTGTCAAATAAATAAATAAAATCTTAAAAAAAAAAAAAAGAATAGAGTGGACCCTTAATCCAACAACATGCATTCCTTATAAGAAGACAAGAAAGACACAGGGAAACACAGGAGGTCCATCATATAAAGATACAGAGACACATAGAGAAAAGTCAGCCAAGTGAAGCTGGAGGCAGATACAAGAATTATGCTACCATCAGCCAAAGAATGCCTGTAGCCATCAGGAGTTAAGAAGAAGCAAAGAAGCTTCCTTCCATAGAGGCTTTGAAGGGAGCACGGTACTGCCAACACCTTGGTTTTGGACTTCTAGCCTCCAGAACTGTGGAAGAATATGTTTCTGTATTTTTAAGTCTCTGATTTTGTGGTACTTTGTTATGGCGCCCCTAGGAAACTAATGCAGGAAGTGAATAACAGAATGGATAATGCCCAAACAAAACTGTCCTCTGAAAAGTGTCCAGTAGCGTTCTACCATCTCTAGCATAAAATCCATCCTTCTTAACAAAGTATTCAAGACTCTGTCTGGTGTGGCCACTGCTTATCCACCCAACTTCATCTCCCTAGTATCTCTGCTTGCCCCCTCTGCACCAGCCATGCTGGCCTTCCTTGAGTTTCCTGAATATATCAACCTCTTAGCTGTCTCAGGACTTTGAGTATGCTGTTCTCTCTACGGGAATACTCTTCCCTCCACTTTTTCTCTGCCTGGCTCCTTCCTCCTTGTCTCAGCAAAAATGCTACTGTCTCAGAAGGCTGTCTGTGACTATCCCCTCTAAGTTACCATCCCTTGATAAACTCTTATCATAGTTCTCGGTTTGTAAAATAGACAGGAGTTGGGGGGATTCTAACTTAGATAGGGCAGTCAGAAACAGTCTCCTGAGAAGGTGACATGTTGGCCCACTAAACAAACAAAACATTTTCATTATAATATCAAACACTATTGCTAAGAAGCATAACCCAGGAGAAATCAAATAGGAAGTGATTTGACTAGCTGTATTAAGAGGATTAAAAATATGTCTAAATAAATGAGGAAGAAAGGATAGTTCTTCCTTTCAAAAGAAGTCTAATCAATAAACATAGAAGGAATGAGAGAAATGCAAAAATCATCAATGGGCAAAACCACGGTAACTACTATTTTAGGTGAGCTCCACTAATGAATGCTAAAATTAGTGGGCAGTAGCTTGAGAAAAGATAGTATATTTGTGTGGTCCCAAAGTTATCTTCCCCCTGAGATTTTTACCAATTATGAAGACAAAATGTGGGATTTCAGATCAGGTGTTGAGACAGAAAAAGACATTGGCAGAAAAACTGATGAAATTTGAATAAGTTCTATATTTAGCTAATAGTATTATGCCAGCATCAATTTTCTGGTTCACTTAATTGAATTATGGTTATGTAACACGTTAACATTAGGAGAATGAGTTTTGAGGGTATAAAAAACCCCCTCTGTATTATTTTTACAACTATTTTATCAGTCCAAAATTATTTCAAAAGTTTAAAACTTAAAAAAAAAATAAGTCACAGGGAAAAGAGAGGGAAAAGAGAGCATTGACCCATCAGAATGTAAAATTCACTTGTTCTCCCCTCAGAAAGTAGAAAAAAACTTATTNTAAGTCACAGGGAAAAGAGAGGGAAAAGAGAATATTGACCCATCAGAATGTAAAATTCACTTGTTCTCCCCTCAGAAAGTAGAAAAAAACTTATTTGGTTCTTTAGACTTAGTTGGTCTAAAATGAATATGCACGTAACTATATAAAAAATTCAGGTTAAAAAAGTTTACCTTAAAAAGAAAAAGTTGGAGGCCTCACACTTCCTGATTTCAAAAATTAGTACAAAGCTGCAATAATTAAAACAGTTTGGTACTGCCATAGAGAAACATAGAGACTGACAGGTTAGAATAAATACTTTAGAAATAAAGCCTCCCCTATATGGTCAAATGATTTTCATTCAGCTAATATGCACATAACTATATAAAAAATTCAGGTTAAAAAAGTTTACCTTAAAAAGAAAAAGTTGGAGGCCTCACACTTCCTGATTTCAAAAATTAGTACAAAGCTGCAATAATTAAAACAGTTTGGTACTGCCATAGAGAAACATAGAGACTGACAGGTTAGAATAAATACTTTAGAAATAAAGCCTCCCCTATATGGTCAAATGATTTTCATTCAGCTAGAAATAAACCCTCACTTATATGGTCAACTGATTTTCATTCAGCAAGGGTGCCAAGACCACACAACAGAGAAAATAGTGTTTTCAACAAATAGTATTGGTAAAATTTTATATCCATATACAAAACAATGAAGTTGGACCCTTTAGCTTATACCATATATAAAAGTTCAGTCATTAAAAAAAGTGAACTCATGATGGATCAAAGACTAAACACAGAAAAACTAAAATTATAAAACTTTTAGAGGAAAACATAGGGAAAATCTTTGTGACATTGGCTTTGGCAGTGATTTCTTAGATATGACATCTGAAGCACAGGCAACAACAAAAAAAAAACAGATCAACTAGAATTCATCAAAATGAAGATTTTATGTATCAAAGGACACTGTCAACAGTGAGAAGGCAACCCATGAATAGGAGCAAATATTTTCAAATCATATATTCGATAAGGGGTTAATATCCAGAATATATAAAGACCTCCTACAACTCAAAAATGAAAAACAAACAATCTGATTAAAAATGGTCAAAGGACTTAAATAGATATTTCTCCCAAGAAGGTCTACAAACGGCCAATAAGCACAGGAAAATTTGTTCAACATCACTAATCATGAGGGAAAAGAAAATAAAAACCACAAGAAATATCTTTTCACATGCAATAGGATGACACTCACTAACAACAACAAGTGAAAATAAAACCTTCTGGTGAGAATGGAACCTTTGTGAATTCCCAGTGCAAAGTAAAATAGCATGGCCACTGTAGAAAACAGTACAGCTGTGACTCAAAAAACAAAACAGATTTGCCACACGATCTAGTAATTCCACTTGTGGGGAAAGATCTGAAAGCAGAAACCGGAAGAAAGATTTGTATATCAATACTCAGAGAGGCCTATTTATAATAGCCAAAAAGTGGAAACAATCCAAATATCCATTAGCAGATGAAATGTATGAAATGTCTCCATACATGTGGTACATACACACAGTGGGATATTATTCGGCTTTGAAAAGGAAGAGAATTCTGGCACGTGGTACCACAGGAATGAACCGTGAGGTCATCACGCTAAGTGAAATAAGCTAGTAATAATAAAAAAATACTGTATGATTCCACTTATACGAAATATTTAGAGTAGCCAAATTCACAGAGACAGACATTAGAAAGGTGCTTGCCAGGTGCTGGGTGGAAGAGAATGGGAAGTATTTTTTAATGGATATAGAGCTTCATTTTGGAAAGATGAAAAAGTTGTGGAGATGAGGGGCAGTTCTACAAAACTGAATGATTAATGTCACTGAACTGTACACTTAACAATGGTTAAAATGGTAAATTTTTACTGTTGCATATATATCATCACAAAAAAAAAAATTAAGTGCATAGTTTTTGGTTCCAAAATTCTAACTTGAGGAATTTTTACCCAGAAAATAACATGAAAAAAGTGAAAAAGTTTCACTTCTTATAGACATTCTTTTCTTTTTTTTTTTTAAGATTTTATTTATTTATTTGACAGAGAGAGACACAGTGAGAGAGAGAACACAAGCAGGGGGAGTGGGAGAGGAGGAAGCAGGGTTCCCGCTGAGCAGGGAGCCCGTTGCGGGGCTCGATTCCAGGACTCTGGGATCATGACCTGAGCTGAAAGCAGATGCTTAATGACTGAGCCACCCAGGCGCCCGGCTTATAGACATTCTTATTTAGAATAATACAACAGTAGGAAGAGCCTAAGTTCTTAATAACGAAAGAATGGTTAATTGAACTAGGTTATGATCACAGAGTTAAGATGCAGTCATTGAAAGGATTTTAATAACACTGAGTAAGTGCTCATGTTATTATGCTGAGGGAATTTATGAACTTAGAATATAATGTTGAAATGTAATTATAATAGTGTACAAATGCATGAAATTCTTGGATCACTGAAAAAATAAAATTAAAAAGATAAAATAAAAGGATGGAGAGAAAAAAATGCATGAAATTCCTAAAAGAAAATAAATAAGATGTTAACAATGGTTTTCTCAGGGTGGTGGGCACAAGGAGTGAATTTTTCTTTTTTCTTTTCCATTGGTTCAATAACACCCATATATCTCTTGTACAAATAAAACGTTTTGGGGGGAAAACAGCCATAAAGAGTAATTTCCCCAAGGCAGCTCATCAACCCTGCAGGGTGTACGATTTTTTTTTTCAACCTGAGCTAAATTTAATATAGGAATTTGGGAAATAAAAGAACTGTTTGGAATTTTCAAGAGTAAATAACTTTATTTTAGTTCTGACTGTGCAGGGCTCTGAGCTATACATCCATATTACACAGACTAGGCCTGCATTATGTAATGCAAACTCAGAAATGTGCATACATGTATATCATTTTCATTACTCTTCTGGGGAAGAAACTAAGACTCAACAAGGCTGTTTACCTTACTCAGTGCCCCACAGATCAGAAGTAGCAGAGCTGAAAACCAGAACATCAATAATACAATTCCTCAGTTTATATTTTGTCTACACTTCAAATCTCAAATACCATTAGGACAAGGGTGGTGTGCCTAGGCATCTGAAAAACTGAATTTGTCTCTGGCAGGGGGGGCATTTAATATCAAATTCTGTACATCCAAAAGGGCTACAATGTATTCAGTATTGTTATGCTCAAGAATTTGACCAGAGAACCACCTATGGAAATATTCACTATGATATGCAACAAATTAATATCTAGCACAATAAAGTACATTCGACTGCATATAATTTTAGATAAAAATACCGCAGGAGCTACTCTACTGTATGGATCACAAACTTCTGGGAAACTAAAGTAGAAGAAATATGTTAAAAGCTTACGAGAGATATGGCAATCTTTATAAAGAAAGCATGCACTCAACAAACATTTAGTAGGAGCAACAGTGGGCTACATACAATACCAGCATGGAACAAAAAGTTACAGGCTTTAAATCTTCACAGGCTCTGCTTATATTTTAAGCTACTTCCATATTTGATAAGAAGCCTTGTAAATTTAGGTAGGGAGGCTCATTTCAAAGACAGAGTACTTGGAGAATTCTGTGCTGAAATTTCTCTTATTCATCCAGTAAGAAAGATTTTGCAGAATGGTTAAATTTGTGTTAACATAAGAGTCTGACTAGAGAGCTAATAAATATAATCTTTTAACTGCAAGGCTTATAGCAGCATGACCAAATAGTAAAACATGTTTATTTTAGAAATTTTGATTCATCCATTTAGAAAAAGAGCAGTCTTCTGTAATTCACCCCATAAAACCTGAACTTGCCGAACTGCAAACACTTTTAATGCTCAGGCTGGCTCTCCCCCAAAAAACTGTTCATTGTAAAGAGACTTAAGTTGATTCTGGCATAACTGGTCAGAGCACAATGTGAAACTTCATCTCTTCCCCAAAAATTACTTCCCCAAAATGTTTTTTCTTCCTACAGACATTTATTTTTATAGATTGACTTTTTTCTTTTCTTTCAACTAAAGGTGTTAGTGCTAATAACCATGAATATGGTTAAAATATGTCATCCAGACCATGGTTTAAGTGATTCTCAGAATACTGACAGAGTGACTATGTTAATATCTTCTGCTTCAACTGCCCACCCCACCAAGGCTAAGATTGCTAGCCCCCTAATTCAGAAATCTTATGCTCTAGAGATTAAGGCATGTTCCTAGGCTATTCTCTCCATTTCGAATCTCTTGCTCTCTATTTCCATCCTATGGTCATTGACCAGGAGTTTTGTCCAGTCTCTCAGAGTGGTGTGGTTCCATGGCTTTGGGTCATGTTTCGGCCCTGTAGTCCTATCTCTCTGGTCTCTCTCATTCCATTGTGTGTAGTCCACTCATTCAAGGACCACTGGGGATAGAGAAGGCATCATGCCCAGTCCTTCCCTAGCTCCTGCCCCATGCCTCCAGTACCACTGGGAGCCAGTTCAGTAACTTGGGATCCCTCTCGTCTGAGAAGGGGGAAAACAAGGGGCTGTTCCAATTTAGGGCTCGATGCCAAATGACAAGAGAATATTAAAGAAAAAAATCTGGTTGACTTGGTGTTGTAAGAGAAGTGGCTTCAGTAATTCGAAATGCCATTAGAAGATTAGATATCTTTGTCTTCAAACATAGAAAGTAATCAGGATGCTACCTAGAATGTTACATTTTAGAGATCCCATTTCCGAATACGGGCTAATCAATGACAATCCAACAATGCTTGAAATTAGTACATTTGGATGATGCTCACCGTTTCCTATTTCATTCTGGGAGGAGTCCGTGAAATAGTTTTTCCAATTATCATTCTGGCTTAAGTAAAATATGGCCACTTTTTCTCATTTCATGTTCAAAGCTATAAATTCTCACAAATAAAACTGATGAGTATCAAGAATCTTTAATACTTTCAAAGTGTCACACATTTACCTATTGCTTCTAGGGCAAAGCATGCAAAGATAAGAATTGATTTACTGACTGATTCTATTATCTTTTAGTAACTTCAGTAAAAGATCATTTCAGAAATGTAGTCTTAGCTAAAGATAGAAATTCTGCACTACTGCTAGATAGGTGTAGAACTCGTCTTGAAAAAAAATTTGATTTTAGAGCATTTTTAAGCTCTCTATGTCCCTAAATGTTATGTCATGAAATCGTCTGTGGGCAGAAGGTATTAAGAGTATATGAAAAGCTTTTGTGAGCAATTTAAAAATGAACTCTCACTGCTGAAGAATTTTAATCTTATTTCTTAAATGTGGCTGGTATGTAGACTTCTGTTAAAATGCGAACATTATGAGTTTGCTAAATTGTTCTCTTTCTTCTAAAGAATAAGTATGTAAGCTTTGCAGCAAGCCATCACTAAAGTTTTCCAGTGCATTTCTTCAAATGGCAAATGCCTTATTCAACAGACATTCAAGTGAGCCAAAAAAAGAGGGCTGAGGTTGGTGAGGCAGGGTCTCTGCTCCAGAGGCTGGTGTTACAGGGTTTACCCAATGCTGCTGACCAGTCAAAATACACCAATCAGTGTAGATTTTTCAGTGAAGATTTTTCTAGGGACCAAAATCACTTGGAAGAGGCTATTTGGATCCTTATCTTTGAGTCAATAATTAAATTTGAGAAAATCAAGTGTGTAACACCCATGCAGAAGGCCACACAACTCAATGCCCATTAGTCTACTGTTCTGAAATGGAGACAAGGTAATATTAGAAATATTTTCAGTGGGACAAGTGCAAGGGCCACTGCATGATCGGTCTTTATTCAGTTTGGGAAGCGTCATAACCTCATCCAGGTATTCATTCATTGAAACTTCATGCTATCGTAAACAGATACATTTGGAAGGAAGAAAGAAAAAAAAGGAGAAGATACAGTGGCAACTTGTGAAAGCAGTAAAGTTTGGGCAACATATGCTTCTGGAACAAGGCAGCCCAAGCAGCCAGTTCACGGGTATGCATTTGATCAGATCCTAAAGAGCTAAGACACAGGCAGCGTGACAGATGAGGGAGGAGCTGTAGTGGAAAAGATGAGAGATGAGTTCTTTCATCCAACACCATTCAGCTCTGGGGAAGGAGAAAAAATGCACCCTGAGGGCAGGATGCCAACTGCCACTCCTGGAAAGAACTCAGATTGCTTTATTCGGAGGAATCCTAGGAAGTGGGGAAAGTAGGACCAGGAAGCAGCACCCACCCCAAAGTTTGTATGAAGGCCTAAAGAAGAAATGCTATGTCAACTGTTGTAAAAGAAATAAAAGGGTGGGGCGCCTGGGTGGCTCAGTGTGTTAAGCCTCTGCCTTCTGCTCAGGTCATGATCTCAGGGTCCTGGGATCAAGGCCTGCATCGGGCTCCCTGCTCAGCGGGGAGCCTGCTTCCCCCTCTCTCTCTGCCTGCCTCTCTGCCTACATGTGATCTCTCTCTCTGTATCAAATAAATAAATAAAATCTTAAAAAAAAAAAAAAGAAGTAAATGGGCATTGGAAGGCCAGGGTGTACCACAAATGCTCTGTCCACATTCAGTACCCAAAGTTCCCATGGTTCCCTTCTTACGACTTTGACTACTCATTGACAATTTCATTTTTTAGTTATTTTTATATGTAGTTTTCTAGAATGTCTATGTTTTGTAGAATGCCAATACAGCATACCCTTATTCTTTAAGCTCTCTTTAGTAGTTTCAAATAATAGATTAATTCTGATGATTCCCAAATCACTGTATAGAGCCCAATTTAATTTCCATATCCAATTGGTGACTGTATTTTTCCACCCCAATATCACAGACGCCTCAGACCAACATGTACAGCAGATCTCACCATTCCCCTCACCATATAATTCTCACCTTCCTGAATTATGGATCTTGGTGGTCAGGATCTAACACGTCACCTGGCACAAGGAGGCAGTCAATACAAATTAATAAATGAATACATCTACCATAGCCATAAGTCAGCAAGAATAGAGAATAACTGAAACAGCCAACAAGGAATGGAAACTAAATGATACTTAGTAATCACAATAGCTGTATCAGGTAACAAGTGCTTCCTATGTGCCAGGTCTTTTTCTAAGAGCTCTGCCTGCATTAACTCATTTAATCTATATGCTTATTGAATGTTAACTACTAAGCATTGTGTAAGATGAGTTATGCACACATACACATTTAGACTGTCAGCCTATACAACTCTATCGATTTAATTCAGAAAATCTCTATAAAGGAGACATTACCCCATTAGCCTCACTTTCTTCTTAAAGAAATGGGAGCAATAAAAATAATAATGATAGGTAGCATTTATGATAGCCTACCATGATCCACGTTTTATGCCAAGTGATTTACAAGGATGTAGGTATGAATTTACTTACTAATACACAAACTAAGGTTCAGGTCATACAATTCTTAAGTAACAGGATTGAGATTTGAATCCAGCTCTAGGCAAATTCAATATCATTTTTCACAGTAATTTTCACAAAAAGTAAAAGGTTAACTTACCTTTTTTGTTTATTCAGATAGGGACACATACAACAAACTTCAGAAGCGTTTTTATCAAAACACAGTTACAGTCATAAACTTCCAGGGACTAAGGTGAGTTTATATTAAATATTAAGTAGGGAAAATCTGTTTTTGGTGTCAAATAATGAAGTGTTACCCCATATCCATAATAATCCCATTACCCAAGGCTCATGAAAACTCTTGGTTATATAGTCCCTTAATATCTAGGTAATCCTTTGCACACAATGCCTCTATTTCTTCAACTGTAAAATGGGAATAATAATAAATACATCTAACTGCACTGGGTCTAAATAAATGAATAGATTTAAAACATTTAGAAGAGGTTCTGGCACAGGAGGTCAATAAATTTTACAAGTCATTGTTAATATGTCAGCCACAATAATTTAAATTACCGATATTACTCAATTTTTACAACAGTATAATGAAATTCAACATTATTCAATAGTTTTTTTCCTGGAAAGTTATGTACAATTAAATTTTTAATAAAATAAATAGCATTCTTTCTTAAATAAGCTCCATACATGGATTATTCCGCACTGCAACCAACCACATCCTTTTGTTATTTGTTTTTTAAAACAAAATTTTTGAGGGGCTCCTGGGTGGCTCAGTCAATTAAGCATCTGCCTTCAGCTCAGGTCATGATCTCAGGGTCCTGGGATGGGGCTCTCCCCTCCCCCCCATCACTGGGATTCCCTGCTCAGCGGGGAGCTTTCTTCACCCCCTCCCTCTGTCACTCCCCCCAGCTCAAGCTCTCTTTCTCAAAGAAATAAAGGCTTTTAAAATAAAATTTTTGAAAGGAGAGTTGGAAAAGTGGAAAAACCTGATTTTTATATATATTCCTATATATGAATTATATAAATATGTATATATTTACGCATATATATATTTCTAAACACATATATGATTTACTGAATACACAAGCAAAGTAATTTAGATGCTCGGTAAATTGACACTTAAATGATTTGGCGATTCAAAAGACTTAATGCTGCTTACAACCGCGTGAGCCTTCCTCCAGGAAGTAGCTTGGACATCTACACATTCTCCGTAGTTATTTTTATCCTTGGAACACTCTTCAGGAAACGCCATGTTGTTTCCAGGTTAGTGGCAGTGTCCTGCTAATTTACAATCTGCCACTTCGCTCTGCCTTCCTTTGGCCAGGGCTTTGGTGCTTTCATCTGCTCTCTGATTTGCAACCAGGAGCCTGGGTGGAGCGAAGCATTATCCTAAATTGCTTCCATTTGTTTCTGTGCCCGCTCTGTCACTTCCACATCAGCACTTTGTTTCTCACCAGGCATCTGATAACTTTGATTCCTTTTTCAAGTTACTTTTAGTACCTCAAGAACCATCCCAATTAAGTTATGTGGATGATTCCAACAACGCTACCAAGCAATTAATAACAATTTTGTCAGCATTTCTACTTTGACCACTATGGTCAGGGAGAACAGGAAATGTATTTCAGGGTATCGAGTGCTAATTCATAGGCATGCAGAAATTACATGCCTCACAGTTTGACACCAAATCTAGTTATTATCTGGCTGCACTTTACACTCATGAATTTCAAGCATGAGTGGGCAAAGCCTTCATTAAAAATTACGGACCCACACTTTAGGAAAAAAAAATGCTAACATCAAAAGTAGGGCTGGCATGTGGTAGCTTTCAAAAGCACAGCTCTGGGATGGTTTCAGCCCGATTAACCATTCACACCTTTGCGTTCGTTTTGGAGAACAAAACCATCTGCAGTTGTTTTTTGTTGTTGTTGTTGTTGTGTTTTTTTTTCTTAAAGGTTTTAAAGAGTAAATAATATGATTGGACACTGCAGTCTGTCTTTCCTGCAAGTAAATAGAGCAAGAGCTAGAGTCCAACAAGTTGGCAAATGATGTTTCTCAAAGGGAAGGGAAAGTGAAGGCAGGATGTTAAGGCGGTCACGGGCACTGCATCTGAAGAGAAGCACTTAACTTTGTGGAGCTCTGCAGGTACCAGCCTTCCATTACTCTAGCTACAATATTTGGTGATGAACAATGATTGCCACTCGCCGCTCTCATGCTCAGGTGTCATCCCAAGACCCACATGATTCTGTCCAATTTGTGCTCCGCTCAATGTTTTCCATTTACCCCCCACCCCCCATCCCAGTCGTCCCAGTGACCACAGGATTTCTCTGCAGGTCCCTCCCTCTGACCAGCGCCAGCCATGACACGTGCAACACTCCAGTCTCTCGGGCTGTTGGCATCTTGTATTATGCGACCCTTGGTCCTCTCCACCACCTTTCTTCTCCACTTGCACATTAGCTACAATCTGTCAGCCAGCTGCACCGCAGCGAGGGTGCCAAAGAGCAGGGCAGACAGTGACAGCTATTGACAGCATGGTCAATAATCACTTTTCCTATTGTGTGGGATCTCTGTAATTGACTTTTTGTAGGCCTTGTTTTTAAAGTTCCCAAATGCAATTTAATTTTTACAAGAACATTTCTAAGGTTTATTGTTTTCCATCTGTACTAAAACACCCTATACCCAACATTTAAAACGCAACAATATATGATTAATTTTTTTTAGGATGTCATGGCAACCGAGGATTAAATTTGAATTTGAATAAAAGAACTCAGCCTCCCTTAAAAATCTTCTCTTAGCTGGAAAGAATACTAATATAATTTTATGTGGAGTCTTGTCAAGTGCATTCAAGAAATGTCAAACCATATTTTTAGCCACGGAGTTTGCTTAATCCCATAAGACTCTATCTCGCCTTTATGTTGACAAATGAACAGGACTGAAATATCGGGGATCTGAGCTTCTGTCAAGATCCACTTCGCATCAAAAGCTGTTGTTCTTGTGCAGCTGTTTTCTCAAACTTCCAAATTAAAATCTACATTTACCTTATCTTATGATTACCCTGGGTTTGCTATTGAATTCCTTTGTTGTCATACCTTAATTGACTCCAAGCTTTACTTTTATAGACAAGTCAATGAACTGTTGTGAAAACACAGCAGGAAAATCAGATGAGAGACTACTGATAATTGTCATTGACTAGGAAAATGTCATCTTCACTCAGCTGCTCCCAAGTCAGCGTCCTGAATGCTGTCTTTGGCCCAAACTCTACCCCCTTCGTGTTTTCCTGCATCTATTTTAGATCTGTTTTAGAGAATAAAAAATCAGTCTTTCACCCACATCTGCCATTTGGACTTTACTAAAATAAATAGGACTAAAAATGTCCGGTGAGGAAACTATTGAAATTCATGTCTTATTTTTGCCTCGAATTAGTGGTAGAGAAACTTTAATAATATTTGGAACTCAGCGCCCATCGGGAGGGAAAAATTATGAGACAAAGTTGAACAGCATTTAAAAATTCAAATTTACCTACTTTGTGTCAACATTATATTTTAAAATTCAGCATTTTCAACACTATTTTTTAGACTTATATTAGTAAATAGGGACTATTATTTATACACTCAAGATGGTCTAGTCATCTTTTGGAAAGCATAGTTGACGTGTAAGTTTTCCTTAAATAATACAACTTTTCGTTGTGAATTTTCCTTACTTAACATAATTTTCATCACTTAACATATAAGCAGTGACAATTCTGGCAAATGACATAACATTAACATCAGGTATATTTATAATTTAGAGTGACCTACTTAAAACTGACCTCATTAAAAAAAAATCACCTAAATAGTTTGCTATGAAAAATAGTGAATATAAAATCTTGGTCTTAGTTCATATTCATGTGGGAATGACAGCATAGTGAAAATAAAAAGATGTTAAAATTAGTAAAAATCCTTCATTCAGAAAATGCAAATTGCAAACTGTATTTTAAGATGTTCTCATTTATGCAACACTGTAATTTTTTAAATTAAGTAACACTAACAATATTAATAGTCATAATTCCACATGCTCTATCTTTTATCTCACAGCAGTTTATAGCCGTATTGTCTAAGTAGCAATTAGGAAAAGTAAGCCACCCCCTGGGTGAATGGCAATACTTACTAACGTTCAATGAGAGGTAAAGAATCAAATTAAAGCACCTGGAGAACTGGGGGAGAGGGACGACTGCTGGTGGGAGGGATGGTCGATTGGAAAGGAAGTTCATGGAAATGACACTGTATTCAAATAGGCAAAATTATAAGCTGCTCTCTGTATTAAGAGCTGGAAAGAAGTGAGGACACACCTGTCCTGATAACTGGAGAGGCAAATAATTGAATAACTAGAGCCCAAGCCCAGGCATAGGGATATCGGTCAACTTTATAGCAAAGCTGGCATTGTTTCAGGGGAATCTGTTGTGAGTATTAGAAGAAACCCACAGTCAAAGGTGCTCTGTAAGGAACCCAACTGAAGTCCTGGAGTCAGCACTGGGGTCAAGGGAAACCTCACTGAACCCTTGCATGGCCCCGTGGCAATGTGCGGGTCCTGCGGCAGCCAGCCCCTCTCTCATCCTTCTTTGCCTTCATCCCTGTGTCTTTTTTGTGTAGTCTTCCGACACCAAAAGATTCCTCTCCCTGATTTCCCTTTAGCTTTGATACTGGATGCTTATGACTCCGTAACATACATCAAAATATTCCCATGCTATACTTCCTAAAACCACCTAAGAGAAATGGTCCCAAACTTGCCCGTGTATTAGAAGCTCTGTGAACCTTTAGAAAATTCCAATACCCAAGCTCCAAACAAGACAAAGGAAACTACCATCTCTGGGAGTGAAACTTGGGCATCAGTTGTTTTTGAACCTCCCCAGGTCATTCGCATGTAAAGACAAATATGGGGGGGAAATGCCTTATGAAATTCAGGTAAAAAACCAAGCGAGGCACCCCACTAAATAATAAATTTGGTTCATTGTGCCTATAAAGAAACTGCCTAAGAGCTCGATACATACTGACACCTTAATGATATTTATATTAAGATTTCCACAATGCATAGTCATCAAGTATCCATCTGCACATCATTTCCCTACGAAAAAGCACAGCTAGTCAGTCAGTCAACAAATACAGCATGAGATTTAGGGCTCTCTGCACCCGCGCTGGTTGTGGCTCACCTGCCTGCAATAACAAGCATTCCATTAACACTTCAGAAAGGGCTATGAAAAGAGGGTGGGGTTTTTTGGTTTGTTTGGTTTGGGTTGGGGGGGGGATTTGCCCATTTGCACCTTAACTGTTTGGGTGGAATGAGTACTAAGTGGAACAAGGGTTCTGGTTGTCTTAACAGCTGTGATGAGCGCACAGGGAGTTCTTGTCTCCCCTGCATTTTAGAGGTTATGACAAATAGGGAGGACCAACCCTGCAGAGGACACACAGGTTTATGAGGTGTGATGGCGATGTTCCAGAACGGCCCTTGCCCCAGATTCACTCCTCACGCTGACCTTTCAACGTTCCTGACGTGTACCAGTTTCCAGCTTAATGCTCCTTATTTATAAAGCATAAAACACAGGACCAGTGAGCAGAGTTAGTGCTGAAGGGACGTCCTGCTTCCCGTTCCCGGTATTTATTTATTTTTTTTAACCAAATGAATCTGGATACCTCCTCACAGGGAATATGCTGATTCAACATAGCTCCCCTCCACCCCATACACACCTTTTATCTCAGGCCAGATGTTTCACACTTTCACTAGATGGGTTTGGCCCTCAGGGCATTTGAATTTGCAACTCCACTATTTATTATTTATGCCAGTTGAACACAGAAAGCTACTGTCACTCATTAAAACCTCACCACGGACTAACAACTTAGGATGCTGAAAGAAGTCTGGAAAGACGTGAGTAGACCAAAGGATGTAGGACAGCAACTTCAAACAGCCCGCGCCCCTGCCAGCCCAGTGAGTCTTGTGAGGCACAGGATGAAGCAAGGCCTGAAGGAAGTTCCCTCAGGAAGAGGAAGTCACTTTAAATGCGATGATATTATAACCATTTTCACCATATTTAATGTGTCGTAATGTTTCTCTCTCACATATCTATTTTTATTCTATAGGAGCTTACTGTATATTTATTAAGTGAATAGATTTCATGGGTATGTGAGTGAGATCCTCAGAAGGATCTTGGACCACTGAAGGTCCGTAACTTTGTAGCATCAAAATTGGGTAAAATATTAAAAAATGACACATAGAGACAACTTACTTGATGAGTTTTTTATGTAGAAAATAAGTCTGTGGGGAAAAAAAGTCATTTGAATGGAAGTAAAAAGATGATGTCTGAGGAAATATTTGGACTAAAATAGTACTAAAATGAATTTTTACAATCTTCCATTTTAATAGAATATGCTATCAGCTTCACAGGTCCTTTGACACTAAAGAAAGTATTTTCTCAAAAATATTATGATCTGCAGAGATAGTCAAGTAGAAGTGTCAACATTTTCAGACAGGTACCAATGACACTACCTCATAGGGCTAAAAAAATACAGTATATTAGTAGGTACCAAGAATAATTATGATGCCTGTTTTTTAAGTGTTCATAATATCAAAATAATTTGTAAAAAATTTATTTTAATATACATGGATATATGTTGTTTTCATATTTTAGAAAAATGATCTTTAAATGGTCTCGAAAAAGATATTTTTTATCTGTATCAATATAGTAAAATCAATCTGGTGACTAGTAAGTAAATATTTCAACAATATTATAATTTTAATGTTTAATCCTTTTTTAATACTCAGAATTGAATAATAGGCTTTTATAATAAACTATAAGGTCACTATATAAACAAGTATTCATTCAATGAATGAACGAATGAGTTTCGATATCTAGCACCTAGTTAGGCAGAAAATTGGTTCATTTTGCTAATTTTTTGCTGAAGCACAATAAAAAGCATTTTTTAAATGTGCAATTAGATTTGCCAAAAATCCTCTATTGATTCTATCATCTCTAGTTGAAATTGAAAATGCCAAATACAAATTAGGATAATTACAACACAACTCAAAGAAAAAAGTAGTCAGAACTTGAAAATTATTAGGTTTCATTTTTCTTCAATAGCTAGTTTCACAGTATCTTTTATGATGTATTTTAAAACCTTTATGAGAGGTGCTATTCTTTTCAGTGAAAACAGATGGCTTCTCTCCAGGTTTCCTGTTTCATCTCAAGCGCCTGACTCATTTAGACATCATTTCTCATATATCCTCTGCTTAGAAGTCAAGAACAATTTGGAATTTTTAAGTTGGCACATGTGGTGTCCTAACTTACTTTCAACGAGCCCTGGTCTAGAGTATTAAAGAAACTACTGATGAGGACCTAGTCATCTGCTGTATTCGATATCTTTGGAAATGTCAAAGGCATTTATTTGATATTATACTTAGCTTTGTCAGTGGCATTACTATCGTATGCTTGATTGACTCTTTACCTTGCACAATACCACATTCACAGAGCTACTTAAGACGTTCAGTGAGCAACTACATAGACTAGTGAAGGTACTGAAGGGAGTCAGGCCCAGGTCTGGGATAAACCTGAACATATTTTGCCAGCCAGGGCAAAAGGAAGTTTTTTATTTCCCAAATCAGCCTTCAGATATGGAAGAACAGAGAAGGATATATACCAAACATGATTTTACTTAACCATTTATTATCAAAATATTCCCCTGCTCCCTTAAATACTTCAATTTCTTGAAACATGATGTAATAACTTTCTTAAAGCAATGAAACTAAGTACTAGGCACTTCACTGCTATAAATTTCTTTTTGATGTTTATAGAACATTTAACTACAAATGCAACATACATTGTGAATATAAAAATCTTCAGTGCTGGAGGGACGTCGCCCCAGAGACCAAGCGGGGGGTGAAGCCCCTGCAGGGACAGTGTGGTCTCAGGACCCACAGGGACACAAAAAGCCCAGGGGTGTCTGAGCGCGACGGAGCTCCCAGGTCTCAGAGAGAAGCCGGCGGGAGAGACGGAGCTGAGCTGAGGTGTCTCTCAGCTCGGGGTGACCTTGGGCTGGGATCTGAAGCGCAGCCGGGCCACTGATCTGTGAGCAGGGACCCCACGGGCGGCAGACCCGGAGAGACTCACCTTCCTCCTCCGGGAGCAGCGGTGCGGGAGTGGCTGCAGGATCTGCCGGGTTTGGAGATTCTAAACGGGGCCACGCCAGAGATAGAGACACTCAGTCACAGGCCGGGTGAGCTCGGAGCGCGGCTGGAGATCAGGAGACCGGAGGGACTGCTTTTCTCTGAGGCGGGCTGAGGGCTGAGGCCCCAGGCTCTCGGCTCCTCCGGGTCGGAGACTGGGAGCCGCCATTTTCAGTCCCGTCCTCCAACGAGGTACGGAAAGCGTTCAGGGAACAAAAGCTCCTGAGAGCGAACCCGAGCTGATTACTTAGCCTGGCCCCTGGCGAGGGCGGTGGGAATCCGCCTCGGGCAGAGACACTTGAGAATCATAGCAACAGGCCCCTCCCCCAGAAGACCAAGAGAAACAAACAAACAAAC
>LNAC01000100.1:2431908-2501031 GCA_002007465.1 Ailurus styani
CAAACCATAAGAGACTTCTAATCTCATAAAACAAACTGAGGGTTACTGGGGGGTGGGAGGGTAGGGATAGGGTAGATGGGTTATGGACATTGGGGAGGGTTTGTGCTTTGGTGAATGCTGTGAAAGATGTAAGCCTGATGATTCACAGACCTGTACCCCTGGGGCAAATAATAAAAATAAAATTAAAAAAAAAATCTTCAGTGCTCTAAAAATCCTTGGGGCAAACAACTGCTAAAGGATAGCAATTTCATATAAACAAAACTTTGTGCTTAAATAACCAAGAATTGCAGTACTTCTCTTATTTATTTATTTATTTATTTATTTATTCATTCATTCATTCATTCATTCATTCATTAGAGAGAGAGAGAGCGAGAGCGCAGAGGGAGAGTGAAAGGGAGAAGCAGATTCCCCGCTGAGCAGAGAGCCCGATGCNGAGAGAGAGAGAGCGCAGAGGGAGAGTGAAAGGGAGAAGCAGATTCCCCGCTGAGCAGAGAGCCCGATGCAGGGCTTGATCCTAGGACCTTGAGATCATGACCCAAGCCAAATGCAGACCCTTAAGCAACTGAGCCACCCAGGCACTCCTGCAGTATCTCTCTTAATAATAGCATAATATAAAGCTATCCTTTTGTTTTCTTCCAGTCACAGAAATAAGATGGTTTCAACTACCTGTATTTGTCAAAAGCGAACAGGAATAAAAAGCTGAGTTTTCTAAAATTTTAAAGTAACAGTTTGGCTGGGATGTGATATATTATCACTTAGCACATAAAAAGTACACACTCCCCTCGCCCCAACTAATGACAAAATTCAACAAATTTTATTGACACACTAGGGAAAAAAATGTATCAAACCAACCTCTATGTCTATATTTCACATCTTATTAAGATCTGTGAATACACATTCCTAAGGAAATTATTCAGATTGGTAGGATAGTATAGTAGTTGAAAACACTGAAGACTTTGGAAACTGACTGAGAACTTAAACACACAACCATGAGCACACAGAAATAGCACTAGGCCCACAAGAAGAGGCACTACATAAAAGTTTAAAAAAAAATATAAGGGGAATAATCCGACTACTTATAAAACTTTTACCAAAAAGAAAAAAGCACATAGCTTCTTTTCTGAGATTCTGATCTATGCTGATATTATCAAACAGCATTCATTTCATTGCATTATGACTTTCAAAGGAAAAATAAATACCAGTGTTTCCTGGCTTTTATTTAAACTTCAGGAAAATGACTGATCAATGGTGCCTTAAAGGTGTGGAGCATTACGTTAGGAAAATCATAAAGAATATGTGGACAACCCTTTTTTCCTCACCTGCCTCGAGGAAGTATAAACCAAGTAATAGAAATAAAGCATCATGGAACAGAAAGGTGCTGGAACTGAACTGGGAATGGGAAAGATGAGCAGGGAAGTTCTCCGGACTCTATGGGAATGTCTCTTGGTGAGTGATGGCCATCCTGTCTTCGTATCTGACTGCACTTCAACTCAGCGCACTTCCGTAGATGCCTTTCATGCTTAGAATAATTTAGTCTATCAATTTTTAATTAGTGAATAAAAATTACATATAATATACCTATAACATATTATGGAATTTCCTATAGACATTGAATTTAGAAGAGTTGGAGCAGAGCCAGAATTTGTGCTTCTATTCTTAAACATCTCTGTGCTACAACCTTTTTCATTCAGAAATCCTTTATTTCCTCTCATGTTGTTAATACTTTAAAAATCCAAGAGTCCTGAAAATTAAGACTCTTGATCACCATTTCTGATGCTCTCTGAAAATAGGTTAGACTCTCCTTTCTTATTAATTTTTTAGTGAGAACTTATTATTTTGAAGGAACATGAAACACAATGCTAAAATATTTATAGAGACATTAAAATATTTATACGTGCAAAAGTAAAATGACCATATTTGGTTCTAAATTTTCTAATGAATAAAAAGGAAATGTAAAAAATAATTCTTCTCTTATGCTCTTTCTTTCGATCAAATAGCCAAATGAACTAACAATGATTTTTGACAATTAAATCTACTGTCCTTGGGGTTTGTCTGCGTGGCAGTCAGCGTGGGTGCCCTGCCCAGATTCTCTGCACTACTGGTACACTCCATTCCCCAAGAATATAACACCCTCCCAGTGGATCAGGCCAAAGGGAGATCTTCCCTGCAACTAGACTGACCACACCACACCTTCCCTTGCCTCCTTCCCCACCTCTCTCCTGCTTCTCTTAACTCCCTACAGGTTTCTCTGAAGAGCACTTCCTCAACAAATCATGTGCCCCCAAATCTGTGATGCATGCTCTTTTATTGGGAATCTCACTCAACATAGAATCTTTCTAGATAGACTATGTTATTACCTCATTAAATTATTGATCCAGTTTCTACTTGCACTGTACGAAATAATGAAATGAAACCTACAGATTTATCAAATATGCGGTTAACCAATCATAGAGATAACTGCAGTCATGAACTAGCTCCAAGGAACAGGCAGAGAAAGAGAGCAAATGATAAAAACCCAGAATAATGTCAGGTTCTCGAGTCCAGCTCCAGTGGTTAAATATCTCATTTGTGTCCTTCCGTTTGTCATATACACTTGCTCAATGAGTTTGCTAACTCTGATCCTTCTATTCCATCTATCACGGTGTAAATTCTTTTCCATTATTTAAATTCAGCAAAGCTTTTATTGCTACCTTTCTTCAGATCCTAAATCAATTCAATTATGCTTTTTATTCTGCCATTTTGATATAAGTGGAAGAGAAATAATTAGAAAACTGGCATTGATCATAATATGAATTGTCAAGCTCAATTCCAGACAGAGTAACAAGCTAGATGTGATGATGTCAGTTATATTATAAGCTATTGTTCACTGACAAACTTCGCTTCTGCAGAACAGTCCACAAAATAAGGGCAGGTGTATAATAGAAAATGTTAAACTAAATAAACTATTATTAATTTGGTGATATGAAAATAACAGAGATAATCACACCCTCCCTTAGTAAGCATGAGACAATAATAGAAAATAAGCAATAGCATAGGACACCAGTTAAAACTCCTGCCAAATTTTAGTTAGTATATATATATATATATAATTATAAATTTTATTTCGTATTTTCTACCTTTAAAGATTTTTTATTNAGCATAGGACACCAGTTAAAACTCCTGCCAAATTTTAGTTAGTATATATATATATATAATTATAAATTTTATTTCGTATTTTCTACCTTTAAAGATTTTTTATTTATTCATTTGACACAGAGAGAGAGATTACAAGTAGGCAGAGAGGCAGGCAGAGAGACAGGGAGAGGAGGAAGCAGGCTCCCTGCTGAGCAGAGAGCCCGATGCAGGCCTCAATCCCAGGACCCTGAGATCATGACCTGGGCCGAAGGCAGCGGCTTTAACCCACTGAGCCACCCAGGCGCCCTTCGTATTTTCTACCTTTAAGTCAGAAGGAATATTTTACTCTCAGAGCTGCAGAAATATTCCCTCTATTCTGTCCCAGATTTATAAATAAATTCTAATTCAGGAGTAGAAATTATTCTCAAGCGTACACCCTTCTTTAATTCTCTCTGCCTCTGTCCACTGAAGTTTAATCCGTTTCTGTCTTATGTGGTAATATCTCTCTGCTTAAGTGGCTGAAGGGATGTATCTCAACCTAGCCTCCTTCCATCCCCGGAGCCAGGAGCAAAACTATGCCACTGACAGCAGTTATGACCACGCGAGGAACCCTCCAGCGGGATCTCTGGAGCTCCATCTTTGTGTTACCTATGGATACCTTTTAGACCCAAAGGATACATCCCAATTCTGGGAGAACCACAACAACCATCTGTTACTTCCTTACAAGGGGGTTTACAAGCATGTGTCCTCCTGACTAGGCACACAGGTTTAGCAAGCTTAGAGGGGCGGGGGGATGGGAAGACTCTGAACAATCTAGTTCTCTTCCACCTTCTGAGCATTCTAGAATGTCCATTTTATGACACTGGGTCACAGAAGGGAACGATGGAGAAAGAAATGGAATTTAAGGCAGATGTACTCTTAGGATCTCTCTATTCTTCAGCAAAGATTTCTGAAGCCTCTGTGTCACGCCAGGTACTGTGTTGAGTGCCACAAGTGCTGATGGAGCTCCCCTCAAGAAGTTTCTAATCAGGAAGTTTTCAGCTTTAGCTCTTAAATAAACAGTCTTTTGGAACCAAGGTAATAGCAATATAAGTATGAATTACACAATCCCTGAAGACATAGAAAACGTGTGAAAAATAAGAAGGCAAAATCTGTCACTCAAATACTCAGAGGGATAATGCAGTATTTACATAGGAAACAGGCACAGTTAAAATTGAAGGGCGAAATATATCTTTAAAAACGCTTTCTTTTTCTAAAAATCATATTCTTGTGAGATTCGGTAGAGACAATTAAGCAAATTTAAAATTTTTATTTCCTGTTATAATCCAACTACCGAGGCTATATTTTATCAATCTAAAGGCATTTCCACATGAACATATTGACGACATTTGTCTGGCTCTCATGGAACTCTGAATTTCAAGAAGAAAAAATAGTCTCTTAAAATCACACACAGTTTTAAAAAAAAATGGTCACTATAAAAATGTGAAATAAAGGTAATCCAACTGGCAAACAACAAAATTGTTTTTTGTATGTGTGACATCTCTTTATGGTGGAAGCTTTGCTAGTAGCAGCACATACATGCACAAAAGTCCACCGATAACACTTTCAAAAATATGTTGGTCCTATGAGTATTAGGATTTGATACACACCATATCTGGTTTTATAATGAAAAAAATGCTTTACGACTTCAGTCTTTACCATGTCATTATCTTCTTTAGATCATGGCTCAACTTCACCTCATTTGTACCCTTCCCTCCCCCTCCCACAACCATGAACCTCAAACCTGGACTCTGATGTCCCTATCACTATCATAAGCCAGATTACCATTTACTGCTGTAACAGAAAAGCCACTAGAGCAGGAAGAAGTAAGGGCGGGGGGGAAAGGGATGGTTAGGTATGGAGAGACAGGAAGTGATTTTTCCTTCTGGTATTAAATGACGGCAGAAGCAAACGCCATCTTGATGTCCTTGGCATCGCCTGCCACCTTAGATCTGAATAGAGCCTGTGATCTTTCTCTGCTGAAGGAGGGATGGTAAAGCTAGAGAAATGTGCTGTGGGATGGGCAAAGACCCTTCTGCTCCTTGCTCAAAGGCAGGGTATGGATAAACTTCATGACAGAGCTCTTCTCTGCCCCTATCAATATGAACGGCCAGCTCAGTGCTGAATGACACCACCCATCCCTTTAGGTATTACTCTTTTATTAAGTTTTTTAAAAATCTACTTGACAAAGAAAAAGCAACTTTAACCCTGACTTAATGCATTTTTTTGTCCTCTGCATGAGGCATTCCACAGAGCTAAGAATAGTCAGGATTGCCTAGGAAATTGAACTTAGTAGAGCTTGATGCTCTGTGGTGCGAGGGGCAAAGACAGTTGTCAGACTGGTTGATATCAGCCATGCCTGGGGATTGCATCAGTCCCAGTGTGCTTTTTAAAACCATGGGGAAGTTCTGAATTATTTCCATAAAAGAAAAATTCTCCATTTCAGAAATACATTAAAAGGCACACTTTTATTAGAAATGTAAATAGTCACTTACTTTTCCATGACAGTCACCTTCATCATTGATATTCACTTCATGATGAGAATTCTATAGACAAATGAAGGTCAAAGCTCCTTAGACTCCTCTCATGAGGAAAACTATTATTTTTAAAAATGTTATCAATGCACACATATGTAGACATATAAATATTTATATGGAAACTTACCACCTAGTCGGTGAATAAAAATGGGAATAGAAATGATGTGCTCTGGGAAGCCTCCCTGTGTGACTGTACTTTCAAATCAGAAGGGCACTGTGTTTCTTCTGCCATTTCTATCTCTGTGTCTAACAGGGAAAGGTCAATATTTCATATAACATAAGCAGAAAAGGACTTTGGATTGATTCTCTCTCCGTTTACAGAAAGAAAAACATGTGAGGCCCCAGAAGGTGAAGTGACTTAAGATCACACTGCTGGGTTAAACCTAAAATACAGTTTTCTTGAATCTCAATCCAGTCCTACCTCAGTGGTATTGGAAGTATTGATCACAGTAATCTGCAGCACTGAAAAAGGTAAAAAGTTATCAGGTTAGCTAGTAAAAATAGAAGGCATTACCGTAGCAGATTTAGGAGAAATTATGAAGGTCAGCCAGACCTCAGAGGGAGAGAGAGACCACAGCTGAACTGTGGAATCATTTGTATTCTGCTAAGCCACAAGAGCAGGGCAGATGAATCCACAGTAGAAATAGCTAGAAAAGGTAAAGGTCTTCGGTCAAAGCTCCCCTAGGCATTCATGTTTCAGGGCTGTCCTAGAAATTGGACCCCACCTTATGATTTAAAAGAAAAAAGATCCCAATTAAAAAATAGAACCAATAAATAGGGGCAGAAACACTGTCTTGAGGGAAAGTCTGGGGAGGTTTAGATAGAATTGGGCCACAAATAACGATGTTGTCATGGGGAAAAAAAATGATTTCTGTATCAAACGGTGGACTTGAGCCTGAAAACTGTAGAGTGAGGTCCTAGGGCTTGCTTCTCCCCTGACATTGATCAGGTGCAGAGTTGCATGGAAGTCAGGAAGTAATGGATCATATTGCCTTAGTGTGTTCTAACACCGGCCACTGGAGGAGACGCTAGACACCATGGACCAAAGGCCTGGGATAAGCTGGGATAAACACAAACAGCTGCAATCAAGCACTTACATCTCCCTCGCACTGCCAGCAACTGAAGTCCCATACCAGGACCACACGCTTCCACTGCCACAGAAAACCTGTAACACGGGTAACAACTACTAGCCCCTTTACAGAAATGTGCAAAACGGGGCTCGGAGGATTGCATATTATTTGTGGAAGATCAAGCCAGACATAGCAAGATCAGAGAATCCAAATCTCTAAATTCTCTGCCCATTTTATCAAGCAGACTCACCATAAAATGGAGTAAAAAAAAAAAAATCACAATCCACAGTTAACGTAGAAATTTTCCAAAAGGTGTCACCTCATATTTCATGGAAAATACAGGTTTGAAGTATTCCTTCTAGGTTCCCTTCCAAAAGGGAAATAGTTTTAGAAGAGACATTAGTTTCTGTTTAGTTTTCCTTCTAAATAGTTTTTCCTAATGGAAATAGAAATTTGTAACACGAGGCAGCCTGGTCTTAATGTCTGGATTATTTTTTCTTTTAACAATTTTCTGTATTTTTTTAAGTAAGCTCTGTGCCCAACATGGGGCTTGAACTCACAACCCTTGAGATAAAAAGTCGTATGCACTACTAACTGAGTCAGCCATGTACCATGATGTTTGGTTTATTCTAATTGTAATATCTAGTGATTACAAATAAAATAAATCATTTTCAAATCTAGATTTTAAAGTTAATCGAATGAGATGCATTTGGTACTTTGTTCTATTAACATTCTAAAATCGAAGAGGTGTGGGAGGAGGCTCAAAAATGGGCTATACAAACCCTTTGGTAGTTACTCAATATTCTTACAGGATGATCATGGTAATAGCAATTAAGATAGAACTGTTTCCTGTCCCCTGAAAACACTTGTTCTAGATAAGACACAAAGCTATCCATAGAAAGGGAAGTAACTGTTGTGACAATCTACCTGCAGTATTTGGAACATGTTTGTAGGGGCATGACCCTGCCACGTCTTCTGTAGGTAGGGCACCCTTTCCTATGGTAGGTCTTCTTGTTCTCAAGAGAATGGATGAATAAAGGCAATTACGAAAAAAGGCAACTACACTTATGAGAGGTGTCAACAAAGGTTAACATGTTCCTTTTTTATTTTATTTTTAAGATTTTACTTATTTATTTGAGAGAGACAGCGAGAGAAGGAACACAAGCAGGGGGAGAGGGAGAGGGAAAAGCAGGATTCCCACTGAACAGGGAGCCCGATGCAGGGCTGAATCCCAGGACCCTGGGATCATGACCTGAGCCGAAGGCAGATGCTTAATGAATGAGCCACCCAGGTGCCCCAATATGTTCCATTTTTTTAAAGATTTTATTTATTTATTTGACACATAGAGAGAGAGAGATCACAAGCAGGCAGAGAGGCAGGCAGAGAGAGAGGAGGAAGCAGGCTCCCCACGGAGCAGGGAGCCCGATGCAGGGCTCGATCTCAGGACCCTGAGATCATGACCTGAGCTGAAGGCAGAGGCTTAACCCACTGAGCCACCCAGGCGCCCCAAACATGTTCCATTTTTATAAGAGTTATGTTCTTTATCTGAGATTCTCTTATAAACTTATAGGACCTAGAGCTTTTGAGCTACATACTGTACTTAATTAATCCAATGGTTAAAACAGAGGTACTCATCTGTCAGTGGACACTTGGGTTGCTCCGATATCTTGGCTATTGTAAATAATGTTGCAATAAACATAGAGGTGCACATGTCTTTTTGAAATAGTTTTTTAGTTTTTTGAGGGGTAAATAAGATGTGGCATATATATACAATGGGCTATTACTCAGCCATAAATAAGAATGGTATCTTGTCATTTGCAAAAGCATGGATGGACCTAGAAAATATAATGCTAAGCAAAATAAGTAAGACAGAGAAAGACAAATATCATATGATTTAATTCATTTGTGTAATTTAAGAAACAAAAACTGAGACTCTTAAATACAGAGAACAAACTGACGGTTGATGGAGGGGATGTGGGGGTGGGGGGGAGGGTTTAAATGGATGATGGATATTAAGGAGGGCACTTTGTGATGAGCACTGGGTGTTATATGTAAGTGATGAACCACTAAATTCTACTTCTGAAACTAATACTACGCTGTATGTTAACTAACTAGAATTTGGAGAGGATGTGGAGAAAGGGGAACCCTCTTACACTGTTGGTGGGAATCCAAGTTGGTGCAGCCACTTTGGAAAACAGTGTGCAGATTCCTCAAAAAATTAAAAATAGAGCTACCCTATGACCCTGCAATTGCACTACTGGGTATTTACCCCAAAGATACAGATATAGTGAAAAGAAGGGCCATATGTACCCCAATGTTCATAGCAGCAATGTCCACATTCACCAAACTGTGGAAAGAGCCAAGATGCCCTTCAACAGACGAATGGATAAAGTAGATATGGTCCATACATACAATGGAATATGTATATATAATATGGGGGGATGGGTGAGCCTGGTGGTGGGTATTAAGGAGGGCACATATTGCATGGAGCACAGGGTGTAGTGCATACACAATGAATCTTGGAACACTGAAAAAAATTAAATTAAAAAAAGAACTTAAATAAAAACTTGAAACAAAACAAATAAGCAAAAGCAAACAAACAAGAGAGACAAACCAAAAAGCCGACTCTTAAATACAGAGAAAAATTGGTGGTTGCCAGAGGGGAGGTGCGTAGGGGATGGGTGAAACAGACAAAGGAGATGAGTACACTTATCTTTATGAGCACTGAGAAATGTATAAATGTGTGGAATCACTATATTGTACAACTGAAACTAATATAACACTGTATGTTAACTATACCTGAATAAAAAACTTTTTTAAAGTTTTTATTTATTTGACACAGAGAGAAAGGGAGAGAGAGAGCACAAGCAGGGGGAGTAGGAGAGGGAGAAGCAGACACCCGACTGAGCAGGGAGCCCGATGTGGGACTTGATTCCAGGACCCTGGGATCATGAGCTGAGCCAAAGGCAGACACTTAACCGTGGAGCCACTCAGGTGCACTCAAAAAAATTTTTAATGAAAACAAAAAATGAAACAAGAGTTACTCTCTTGACAGATGAACCCAGCATGAAATATGGTTTGTCTATTTGTTGTAGGCTTATAATAATAATAAATACTAACAATGCAACATTAATTTTGTAGGTTCAATGAGGAAAATAAATGTAGAAAACTGTTTTAAAAGCCCTAACTACACTTGTGGTAAGCACAGCATAACATACAGAGATGTCGATTCATTATGCTGTAGACCTGAAACTAAATTGGGTGTCAACTATACTCAAATAAAAAAATTAAAGAAAAATAAAATATTTGGGCGCCTGGGTGGCTCAGTGGGTTAAAGCCTCTGCCTTCGGCTCAGGTCATGATCTCAGGGTCCTGGGATCGAGGCCCGCATCGGGCTCTCTGCTCAGCAGGGAGCCTGCTTCCTCCTCTCTCTCTGCCTGCCTCTCTGCCTACTTGTAATCTCTCTCTCTCTGTCAAATAAATAAATAAAATCTTAAAAAAAATAAAAAAAATTAAAAAATAAAATATTAATAAAATTGTATAAGATGTATTGTGAAAAAGAATTTTTTAAAAATAAAAACAGTTGTTAAAAATATTTCATATGGTCTTCTGAGACAGGCCAGACAACATTCCTTACCCGAAAATTACACGTCAAAAACAACAGTCTTCACAAAATTATTTAGAACTTCACAAGGAAGTTTCTATTAATATTATTAATGTGTGTATGCTTGTATGCTCACATATATACAGACAGATAGGTATAGATGTTATAAATAAATATTTCCTGGTGGACAGCCATCATTTATATTATAATTGCATTAATTTTCCCCCTAAGGTAAACAGATATTGCATATAATCTCTAAATTTATCCGTCCTCGTGAATTTGTTCCACTCAAGAGAGAAGTTACTCTTTTGTTCTAAACCCATCAAAAGCAGTGTCTATCCAACATTATGAACGTTTTCCTCCATCTAATGTTTGAAATGGGTGAAGTTAAAATTTCTTACCATCCAGGCTGTGACAAAGTCCCCCATCCAGGTCCCTACTGCAGCTAATTTCATGAAACTTTCATTTCGGATGCCCATATAGTCTGTAATGACATATGCTCTGTGGAAACAAACACACAAGACATTGTCCAGACTGAGAGAGCCGTATCAAAGCGTTCTGGTTCAGCAACACGCAAAGGGACTTCCCTCCCTTTCAACACAGTCTCCTGCCTTTGTCTCATCACACATGCTTACAGATCTGAAAGGCTAGGAAGACTTCTGAGGGTGTCTGGGTCAGTTCCAATTAGATTTGAAGGCTGACTGTGGCTATACCAATTGCCATGTGCATTTCATTTTCAAGCTGTAAGACTGACAACAGTTTTTGAAAAATCAAACAGAAATACTCAGTAAAGGCACCATTTCATGCTCACTCAGGTATACAGAGAGTGGAAACAATGCCTGAATTAGAGTAACTTGAAAGGGAAGAGAAAAGCTTGCTTTTCCTTCAGTTCTGTTGACTTAGAACCACTGAAGAGGTACTGGGACTAGCCTTTGGATATAATCTCATACCTGTATGATGGTCAAAAAAATGTCCACTTGAGAAAATTTCCACACAATAAAGAAACATAAAATTTGATTCAAATACATGTGGTTTAAATTATTACTTATATAACAATAACCAGATTTAATATCATCTCTTTTTGTGTCACAAATTCTTCTGCTTCGTATTTTTCATGACCCAAAGAGAGATTCAAAGGCACAATTGATCATTAAATACAAGTTAACAAGACTATGCTTACTGCATGTAATGTTCATTTCCTTTTCCTCATTTGATGGTCAAGAAAATCTAAGTATTATTTTCTCATTGTACAATTTTTCCAGGAAAACTGGGACACAGGGAGATAACTTGACCAATCAATACCACATAACGAATGAATGGTAATTAGGAATCAAATTTCTTTTTCTCTCTTTCTCTCTCTCTCCTTATAAGTTTTTTTCACTCAGATTGTTTTTAAGTTGAATTTTGTTCCTTTTCTTAAATGTGATAACACCTGTACAATTTAGAATATTAGTTAACCTTGATTCTTCTCAGATTAACTTTAAAACAAAATATGGTTGAAAATGGTATGCTTGTTATTTAGTGCAACTAGGAAGAAATACTTTTTTGAAGTCACTGAGAGGTAAATCATCCCAATTCAGTGGGTTTTTTTCTTTCTTATAGTTTTGTTATCCATAAAATAAACAAGTATTTAAGTAGTTTAACTTAACAACAGAAATAAACTTATGAACTCTTAGAAGCACTTTTTTTCCACCTGCTTCATTCACCTACCTTAGAAGATATTTATAAAAATCCCAAGCTCTCACCTCAAAATTCTGAGTCTCTGTTCCATAGGTTTCCATAATTACCAAAATAATTATAGCTACCATAAATTCCTGGTTTACAATATTCCAGAGATCATTACAATCACTTTAAATACAGTGTTTCCAAGAGCTTTCATGTCAGTGCAATGAGATGTATTATTATTCCTGTTTCACAGATAAGGAATTGAGGCTTTGGAGTTTTTGCAACTTTCTCAAGGTCAAGCATCTAGTAAATGGACAAGGTTTGAATCTAAATTTGATTGACTCCCAAACCCAGCCACTTAACTACTATGCTATATCTTCTTCCTACAAGGGTTAGTGAGATATAAAAAAAAAAAACAACACAAAGAATATCTACTCTGTTCCCTAGTATTTTAGTAGACAATGAAGATCGAGAATTATTTCCTTTGAGGATAATTCATAACAGAAGTCAAGAGTAGTATGCAAAAGTTGCAGCTCATAAGAGCCACCCTCAAGTCTTGGACTCCCACCGAGTTCACCAATCTAAGCAGCCTCCATCTGAAAGCCCCCAAGTTAACTTGGACAGCTTGGGCTCAACTCCCTTCAGTATCACTACTGGTGAATGTTGGGCCGACAGGTCCGGGGAACTGAGGAAGCCACAAGATGGCGGCCGACCCGCCATCTTACCGCCCCCGGAAGTTTCTCGGGGGACCTCCCGCCCTCATCAGCTTCCGCATCTGAAAAGACCGCCAAAACCAGAACTTAGGCGGGAAACCGAGGGCTAAACTCCAGCCAATCTCCTACCAATGATGGTCATGTTCCCCCGTTCTGCCCAAACCCAATAAAAACCCGTGCACATCCTCTCCAGGGCGCGACTTCCCCGACTCCCTTCTCTCGGAGTCCCGGAACCTCGCCCGAGGGCGCCTCTATGAAAGCTCCCCTCGTGCCTGCTCTGTCTGGTGTCTCCCTTAATCCACCTTACTGGGAGGGCTACCGGGAAACCTTACAGTGAACAGTTCTTGGGCAATGAACTCAGCATACTTTAGAGTATTAGCTCTAGCTGTAACTGTCCAGCTCTTTCAGTGACACTTACTTTGAAGGATGTGTTCAATGACACATCCCTACCTCCCTATTCTGCCTATTAGTTCTAGAATACATTGAACTAAGGTGGAAATTTCAGGGTACCTTCCTTGTGGTAACACAGGTATGTCTAAGAGAAGATCTCATTTTCTAATTTCAGTACCTAAAAATAGGGATGAAATGGATAAGCTTGCAAGAGATTAATGATCCAGCCAAGAACAACTAAAACATATAAATAAAACATAAAAATTGCCTCCCCCCCCCAAAATCTGCTTAAAACAAAATGAGAGCTGATTAAGCAATGAGAACTAGAAAAAAACAAGATACCAGAGTGGAGGGAATTGTGGAAAGTTTAGCTGTATTTTCTCTGGGGACATTTGCTGATTCTGCATGCAAGACAAGAGGATGAGAATCTGGGCTTTGCCTGGGCAGAGGGCATTCTCAGAGAGACAAACATTAGGAACATAAGGAGCCGAGATCCTCATCTTGGAGGGGCACAGAAGGAAGAATGATACATAGCTGGGTTTATTTTCAAGACGTTTACCAAGGGCGCCTGGGTGGCTCAGTCGTTAAGCGTCTGCATTCGGCTCAGGCCATGATCCCAGGGTCCTGGGACTGAGCCCCACATCGGCCTCCCTGCTCTGCGGGAAAGCCTGCTTCTCCTTCTCCCACTCCCCCTGCTTGTGTTCCCTCTCTCAGTATCTCTCTCTGTCAAATAAATAAATAAAATCTTAAAAAAAAAAAGACGTTTACCAAATTATGAATTATGTTCAAGGAGGAGGCAAAAAGTCTCTGAGAAGCATAGCAGAAGTTTGACAATTTCACCATGTGGAAGAGACTATTGTTATTTCAGAACCTGCCAGAAGGAATGGCTCAAGAGAATACACAAAACAATGGGAGGCTAGAGAAAACCAGAGACAGATGGGTCCTTACTGAATCTGAATCAGTCCTTACCCACTCCATTCCATGACTGCATTAAGGTGATCGATCAGCTTCTATTCCTCCCATCTAAAGGAGGAAAGAGTGAACATTTTTGGCAAGCATAAAATATCATCTAGGTCTTCTACACATTTTTATACATAACAACCATCATTCATTGAAAAATTACAAAGATATAAAGACACAGGGCCATACTACCAAAAATCAAGAGAAAAACAATGTCTAAAGCCAGATAGTAAGCTCCAGGAGGACAGGGAGTTATTTCGGCCATTCTTTTCACTGTTGATTTCCCTAGCACTTAGAGAACTGCCTGCATACAGTATGTGATCAATAAACATTAGCATACTGTGTGAATTAACAAAACAAATGAAGTTATTCATATTTTTTTCTAAATTCTTTTTATTTTTATTTATTTTTTTTTAAGATTTTTTTTTTTTATTTATTCATTTGACACACACAGAGAGAGATTACAAGTAGGCAGAGAGGCAGGCAGAGAGACAGGCAGAGAGAGAGGAGAGAGGAGGAAGCAGGCTCCCTGCTGAGCAGAGAGCCCGATGCGGGCCTCGATCCCAGGACCCTGGGATCATGACCTGAGCCGAANTTACTGTGTGAATTAACAAAACAAACGAAGTTATTCATATTTTTTTCTATATGGTATGGGTAATCTGTATATATTAAACTGTAGAAATGGTAGTAAAGTAAGATTTACTTTACTTGGGCACATTGTGAGTACTGAATGCTATGATAACAATGAAGATGAGATAGCACAATTTATGAAATAACTAGTATACATAAAAGTGAAGAATGATACATAAAAGGTAGTAGGGTAATCTAATTTTTGCTGCTTTAGACAAACGTACAGAATTACAGATAAGCAACCGGTCACAAAAATTTGCAAGTGCTAGTTCATTGACTTGCCTACCCATTAACAGTAACGATATTTCCTGTTCTTGTTGTAAAGGACAGAGTATGCGTACATTTATAAAAGTAATGTCAGCCAGCTGTTGTGAAGCTTCATACCCAATGTTTTGGGGAGTGACTCGAATTAAATGTTATTTGCCAGGAGGCACCATTAACGTTTTAGTTTTGTTTGGAGTTTTAGATAATTATTTCAACTATTCATACATCTTTTGTTTGTTTTATATTTTAGCTAGTTATTTCCACTACGCATAGATCTAGAAAATCTTGCAGTTCTACCAGCCTTCCAGGTAAATATAAATCTTTGATATTCTCTTAAAAATTCTAAACAAATTTCTTTATAGGCTATAACTTTGGTTTTTATTTTTTCTTGAGATCTCAATTTTAACTGTCAAATCCATAACATACGTGTGGAAACTTCAATCTACAGGATCTTGGAAATGTTCATAATTATCAAAACAGCCTGAAAAGCTATCAAGACTATCACACCTAGTGAAAACCATGTGCTAGATGGGCATAAACTAATCAGATTCTAACATGGGCTAAATAATCAGTAAAACTATAATCTAGTAAATTGATCTTATAGGTGACACTCTTGATCACTAGCAACAAAAGTTCCAGTTCACTTCAGTCTATTACTTATATGTACATGGATGTAGTCAATGCCAGGTGATTTAGGAGTTGAGTCTCTGAAAGTTTAACAGGAGGCAGTAAACATAGATCACCAAACCAATATGGATTCATGCTTCACTGAAGATCCATCTGTGGCCAGCTGGATCCATAATGTCACAGCTGTCTCTCCCAGCCATGTTTGGGCAACATAAACGAGATTGGGGGCTTCATACGCAAGTAAATCATGGATAAGGAGTTGACTTACAGGAGTATGGTTCTGCATTAAACACAATGAAACTAAAGCAAAAATTCTAAGTATTCTTACAACATTGAGGGAAAAATTTGTCGCTACAAATCACCAGAAATTAAACTTAGATTATTATATTAACCTTCTTCTTAATATAAAAGATTATATTAATCTTTCTGTGATTATGATGAAATGTTTAACAACCTTCAATTTAGTCACTTTGTGAACTATTATCCAAATAACCACACTTTATTTTTGCTCAAAATTCTTAGTTCTTGCTTACTGGAAGGCTTTGATGGAACTCAGTACATGTGTATTAACCTTCCAGGCAAGAGCTAGGGTATGAACCTATGAAACAAGATGCTTTGGAATGTGAAAATCCTACAGACAATTATTAGATGTACCCTGGAATAACTAAAATCACATCTGGACCTAACAATGCTTACAGATAAAATATTACTTGAAATTTCCCAACTTCAGCCGTATATACCTTCTAATTTTTATAAGGGAGACATATATAAGAAGACTGCAGATGGCGTTTTCACTGAACAAACTCACCTGCCTGTGAATACATTCACCATACATCAACCATTCCTTTCATCCCTTGCTTTGCTTCAGCCCATTCAGTGAAACTCATCTGTACTGAATACAGAAACCTTAATGTATTAGCAATTCCTCCCCCTCCTTTGCTCTTAACATTTGATTAATCGCTAAGATTACTTATGAAAGGCTCTCAAATCTATGCTGTTTTTCTGTCATCACTACTACCAACATCTTAATCCTGTTTATATATACCCCTCTCATCTAAGTTAAAGCAATGGCCTCCTATTTCTCTGTGACTGTCTTCCTCTTATTTCAAATCTATATTGCCACTGTAGTGACCCCTGGGGAAGGAAAATGTTATACCAAAAGCAGGAGTCCTAGAACCAGAAAGTCCTGGGTTTGCAAACTACCTCCCACTTTATGAGCCAGGAAAAATGATCAGCTCATTTCCTTATTTGTAGAGTAGGGATAAAAATATTTATTTCGCACACAGGTTTCCTGAGGATTAAGATTATTAGATTTTTGAAAGAAGAATGTAAAGCACCTAGCACAATTTCATAATAGGCATAAAACATGGCAGACTTCTAGCATACCGACTCCCACTTTTTAAAATAAAACAGTGGCTCCCAGTGTCTTGGAGTAGAGCATGGATAAGAAGACTGTCCACTCTCTGCCAGGCCATGCTATTATTCAGACAACTCTCTCTTCATGTCACGACCTCCTTTTATTAGATCGTCTACCTCACCATGAAATCAATCCCACCAAACACCCCACTATTCTGTAATGTACCTCAGTATCCTTTCTTTTTTTAAACCTTAGTATCTTTGCGTGCAATGTTCTTTGTTTGGAATGCCATCCTCTTTGTTCTGGCCTGAGATCACTAACTCAACCTAACCACTGAGAAATCTCCTGCCATTACCCCTGAAAGCCATCCCTTCCCTGGTACTACCATAACACTTTCAATATACTTCAGTATCAAATCATCTTCCTCAAGAATTTTAATGATTTCCTCCCATTGCCCCTCTCTTCCACAAGACTTACCTCATAAAGGATAAAGAACATATTTCATTTGGCCAAGCAGGTAAAATTTTTCCCAGCTTATAGTATGACTTAGGGATGTAATAACATTTAAAAGAATTAAGTGGCCCATTGATTAATTTAAAATGACTTAGATCATTTGATACCACAGTCAAATTAGGAAGAGGACAAAAGGATAAAAGATTAAAAAAAAAGAAAAATCTGCAATATAAGATAAACCAAAAAGGAACATCAAAGATGAGTAGGCCATGTAATTACGATGTTCTAACAAAGAACAAAATATCATTGTATCATTTTATTACCTCTTCTAGAATAAAAAGCTAGAGGCAAGAATATAATCAAATCAAAATGAAGAATACATCCTTGACTTTCTGCAATTACACACTGTAAATTAATATGAATGTAACTTAGTTGACTAATAATGAAAAAAAGTAAAAGACGGTAAAATCTCTGCATGGTATCTACAGAATCTTATTATTTAAGAGAATCCTTTTAAATTAAAAATACAATTACCATATGATCCAGTAATTCTACTACTGGGCATTTACTCACAGAATATAAAAACACTAGTTCAAAAGAACACATGGATGCCTACGTTTAATGCAACATTATTTACAATGGCCAAATTGAGGAAGCAGCCCAAGTGTCCATCCATAGATGAATGGACAAAGAAGATGTGGAATATTACTCAGCCACGACAAAGAATGAAATCTTGCCATTTCTGACAACACTTATCGATCTAGAGAGTATAATAAATAAATAAATAAATAAATCAGAGCAAGACAAACACCATAAAATTTCACTCATATGTGGAATTTAAAAACAAAACAAATGAGCAAAGAAGAGACAAACCAGATAAAAGACTCTTAAATATAGAGAACAGACTGATAGTTTCCAGAGGGCAGGAAGGTGGAGGGGGATGGGTGAAATACGTGATGGGGATTAAAGAGCACATTTTCCATGATGGACCCTGAGTAATGTATAGAATTCCTGAATCACTATATTGTACACCTGAAACTAATATAACACTCTATGTTAATTATACCAGAATTAAACTTAAAAAATAAATAAGTTATGGGGTTGTAACATACAGTATGATAACTATACTTAAAAATACTGCATTGGATATATGAAGGTTGCTAAGAGTGTAGATCTTTTTCTTTTTTTTTTTTTAAAGATTTTATTTATTTATTTATTTGACACAGAGAGAGAGATTACAAGTAGGCAGAGAGACAGGCAGAGAGAGAGAGAGGAGGAAGCAGGCTCCCTGCTGAGCAGAGAGCCCGATGCGGGCTTCGATCCCAGGACGCTGAGATCATGACCTGAGCCGAAAGCAGAGGCTTTAACCCACTGAGCCACCCAGGCGCCCTGTAGATCTTTTTCTAAAAAAGATTTTTTTTTAATTTATTTGAGAGCAAGAGAGCATAAGCGGCAGGGGGAGGAGGGATGGATGGAGGAGAGAGAATAGGATGAGGGAGAAGCAGACTATCCACTGAGCAGGGACCTCAGACCCAACGTGGGAGCCAGGGATCATGACCTGAGCCAAAGGCAGATGCTTAACCGAATGAGCCACCCAGACACCCCAAGAGTGTAGATCTTAAAAATTCTCATCACAGGAAAAAAAAAATTATAACTATGTATGGTGATAGACGTTAACTAAGTTTATTGTGGTCATCATTTTGCAGTATATACAAATATCAAGTCATTATGTTGTACACCTGACACTAATATGTTATATATCAATTATATCTCAAAAAATTAACAGAAAGATGGCAAAACATAGTAAGTAAATAAATAAAAGAATCCTTTTAAATGAGACTAGATATCATGTAGCTTTGTGCACCAATTTGCTAGTCCAAACAATACAAGAGCTATATAGGAAAATATATTTCTTTTATTCATGTGAAAGAAGAAAGCATATTTATTTCACTGCCCTTAAAATGGATACTGCCAAACTACATTTGTTTTTTGTTCTTTGAAGTCAAAATTTAGATGTTTACCAGGCTATAAAATAATATAGTCTCAAAACTAATTTTAAAGTTACAGAATTTTTGTGGTTATACCCTTTGTGGTTTTCTATCTTACTTTGCTTTTTTTTTTTTCCCTCACCTTCCAAATACTCCAGGAATATGCAATTGAATTGGATGCCCAAAACGGGCCTATCTTCTACTTTTAATGAATTAAACACAGCCAAGACACTTAAAGTATCTTTACCAAAGTCACTGGAAAAACAATAGAAAGAATAAAAATGTAAAATCCTGAACTTTTCGCTAAGGGAACCCCAATAAACCTCCACGGGAATTCAGAGAGCCACACATTACTTAAAATTAATTTCATTTCTAACTTGATCACATTTTAATGTTAAATAACATTCAGTGTGTTTATAACTATTCAGATAAAATATATCTGAATTGTAAAGTGAATTGCGAGCTGAGCCAGAATGGCATTAATTAATTTATCCTACATAATGATGCTTCCTTCCAAACTAATTAGGGAGGCATAAAATAACTTATAAATTCTGCTAAGATTCTGATGCTGCTCAAAGAAGAACAAAAAGCAAGTTCAATTTTAATGGATGCTTTTCAACGAAGGTAAGTGTTCAGGGCTGTTAAAAGGTCAAAGTAGATAAGAAATAATGGAACGAAAACACTGGGACATAAATACAATAATTAACTTTTGGCAGAAACTATAATTTTTCCACTGTGTGTAATAAAATAAAAAAACATGAAAAATGAGACTTTCTACTCCCTACAAAATTTTCAAATTCCAAGCATAATTGCTTTGTGATAGTATGATAATTATTTCCCTCCCCTTCTCTTTTTTCCTCCTCCTCCTTCTTTTGGTTATGAATTCAATCACCTCTCATTCTTTTATCCATAGCTGGCTCCCCAACACTATTTCCCAATTATTTATTTCCTATTCTTGTTGAAGACACTTTAGGCTCTAGGTATAGAAAAGGGGATGGGAGCTATTTTCTCAACCAAGAACCCTTCTTGCAGCATGTGAATTTATATTAGATAAGCATCTACCTTATTTCTTTACATTTACTCACTAGAAAATAATGACTGATGTCTCACTATATGTTAGACCATGGGCCTGGGACATATAAGCTCATGGTTTTCTGAGGGAAAGGAAATAGCACCTCAGAGCTAAGTGGTCACTTTCTACATTATCATCCGGTATTTTCTGTCTAGTAATTTCCTCTGTCCTACAACCGCCCTTACCCAGTCAAGGTTCCAGTGGTAAGCTTATGGACACCTGTATACAGTAATATCCAACTCTGGCCACTAGCCTATTTTTTTTTTCCTTTTCTGGTAATTAAGAACCAAGATTCAAAGAGAAAAAGAAGGAAATCTTTATCCACAAGGTGGGATGAAAAAAAATGGAATGTGTCCACATTCTGTGCACTGGGGAACTCAAGTCTGCAGCAAGAGAGAAGGAAGGGCGGATTGAGACAGACAGAGGATAGAGGTACACGGATTCACTCAATGGAGGAAAGAAGAAAGATAACAGAACATAGGTGGGGGTCTAATTCCACCATTTTTCACAGACCGGCTTCCTGTACTTGAGATTTCATGAGACATCTCCTGTTAATTTCTAATAATTACTGCCTCCCACCTTTGTTCCTAAGCTCACTGGACAGAGCTTCCACTCACTGCAGTGAAAAGAGTTGTAATCATTTGCCAAGAAAAAAAAAAGCTACAGCCTAAAAATGTGCTTTTGAATATTTAGTTCAATTTTAACAATACGAGAATCTTGGAAATCCTTTGAGAAAGGGATGCCATTAAATTGGCTAGAAGAAAAGAGTCACCAGTATAGCTGATAAACTGAAGCTCATTTTCAAAAGACTCTTAAGAAGAACAAGTATAAATGCTTTGTGCCCACTCTTTACACCACCGCCTAAGACAACAGGGAGACTTTTGTTTAAACCTCAGTGTACGATTCACATGTACAAAGTTCATAACTGTGCTGGATTTCCGAACGGCACCAGTTAAAAAATGGGCGCCCAGGCTCTAGATCAAGCCAATCTGTTAGAAAGTGCTCCATTTCATGAGATGTGGGGCACACTAGGAGAGTGTCAAACAAGTGACAATAAATGGGGGAGCAGCTGTGTGGTTCATAGATAAAAAGCTAGATAAAAATGTGATGTCTCTTAGCTGGCAGGTCTAAAAGGAACCTGATTTTGAAATAAAGTGTTGACAAAAGACAAAATAAAGATAAAGTGCAAGCTTACAGTGGAGGCTGCATTTTTGACATACCAAAGATTTGTACAGGGCTGCTACAAGGTGTCAACAGAAGGTAACCAAAAGATCAGATGAAGCCAACATCACTTAGTATAAAATAAAGAGCGGGAGAGAGTTTCACAGGGGCTTGTTAGGGAAGCCCTGGAATCGAGTTTGACAATTATATGAGTGACTTGGGGTAGCAGACTTAGGACTCACAGATTCTCCAGGTGTGCAGTTCTCTCGGGATGCTAAGGGGCACACACCTTTCGCCCACAGCCAGCTCCGCACTTAGACCCTCTGCGTAAGAGCCAAGCCCATGGGGCATTTCTTCATCCTAACAATGCCGAAGTATTATCAAATGCCCTTCAAATTAGAAATGACATGATTCTTATTGCTCCATAAATTTGCTCTGCAACTTTGCTAATTATATAGCTTCATTTGATTTCACAGAGAAGAATTTCATGCTCTGCTTTGCGATGTGTGCTTCACAAGCCCTACCACACCAAGCCTACGGTTGGGGCTGGGGGCAGGAAATAAAGCCAAATTTCCACTCACCTTGTGAGCATTTCAGGCGCATCAAGCTCCTCCCAAATAATTCAGTGAGTTTTCAGAAAGTTCAATTTGGGCTGCTGAAACTAGTACTTTCAGTTACCATGGTGCTATTTTAAAGTTAATGCCACTAAAGATGGTTCCAAAGATATCCTCTCTTCTACTGATGCCCACCCAAGTCTCTGTTACTGCTACTCACGTTGTCAGTGTGTGCCAAGGCCCAAAGACACTGATGTCTGTGCCAACGACAAGGAAGATATTGTCGCAGTTTCTATTATGGCGACCTATGTCACTTTCACCAATTCTGAGCTCAACCACCAATACACGCGCATGACTACACTATGCCTGTGCCACCAGACGCCGATATCCACAGTGCTGCTGATTCCTTACAACCTCAATTACCCAGAGAGATGATGGAGAAACGCCTCTTTTAACTTTCACATGCTCATGTACAATAGCCTCATACCTATGGATTCAGATGGGGCTAGGGGAAAAATACGTTGTGCTTTATTTACAGTAATTCCTTCCATTTCAATACCCGCCCATCGTCCTTGCACGAGATGTCCCTGCTTCAACAGGGACGTCTAACTTAGACCTTATCTCCCAGAAGCCTCTCGTGGTGCCCCACGTCATTGCAGTCCAGGGGCAGTGTGACATGTGAGAAGATAGGTTTCCTCTCCCCAGAAGGTACAGTCTAGGAGTAAAAGAATCATATCTGCAGAGTAGAAAAAGAGATGATTAAAAAAATGAGGAATTTTAATAAAATTTTGGAAAGAAAATTAAGGGATGGCAATGAATATGGTTTTAACTTTTTCTGTATAATTAAATCCTTCTGGGATGTGCAGTAAGGAGGGAGCTGAATTCTGCATCTAAACCTCAAGATATTGTGAGATACAACTAAAACAATGCTTCAACTTTTAATTTTAACATATTAGAAAAGAAGAAATGCTAAATAAACTAATGAATTAAGAATCTTCCTCAAATTAGAGGAAAAGAAACAAAAGAAGTCCAAAAGATAAAAAAATAGAATTCATTTAAACAAGCAGTAAGAAAACAGAAACATATAATACAGAGAGGATAAACAAAGTTGGTTCTGTGAAAAGACCTAAAATTGGGGCACCTGGGTGGCTTAGTCGGTTAAGCCTCTGCCTTCGGCTCAGGTCATGATCCCAGGGTCCTGGGATTGAGCCCTGCATCGAGCTCCACATCGGTCTCCCTGCTCAGCGGGAAGCCTGCTTCTCCCTCTCCCACTCCCCCTGCTAGTGTTCCCTCTCTCGCTGTGTCTCTTTCTGTCAAATAAATAAATAAAATCTTTAAAAAAAAAGACCTAAAATTGGTTACTCTCTAGCAAGACTGATCAAAATTCCAAGAACGCATCAACCAATGTCAGAAATGATAAAGGGGCATCGCTACAGATCCTGCAGAGATTAAACAGATAATGAGAGTGTATTTTCAGAAATTTAGACAAAAGCAAATTTCTAGAAAAACATTAATTATCAAACAGTACATAGGAATAAAAAGCACTAAAAAAATTGATCCATAACTATTTCACAAAATTGAATTTATAATTAGAAACTTTCCCACCAGAAAATTCCAGGCCCACATGTACACATGGGCACCAAGAGAGCTGTGCCAAGATGTTTACAGCATCGTTATTGATAATAGCGTCCAACTAGAACAGCCTGAATATCGATCAACAGAAGAAAAGATAAATATATCACGGCTTTGTCGTGCAAAGGAGACTACTCAAAAAAGAGAACAAACCACTGTGATACAAAGCCTGGATGGACCTCAGAAACCATGACAGAAACGAAGCCAGACCAAGAAGAAAGCACACTGTTCGATTACAAGTATGTGAAGCCCAGAAACAGAAAAGCTAAACTGTAGTAACTGGGGAAGTATCCTAAGCAAGAGTGAAGAGCGTAAAGTGAGAGTGTGGTTATGGTGGAGGGAGGGCGGGGATAAAGGGGTTTATTATCAGGAAAAACAGCCACAGGGCGTCTCAGATGCTGGCCACCCTGCTCCTGTTTAATAACGTGAACGGTGATAACATGGGTGTTCACTTAAAAATATTTTATAACAACTCACTATGCAAAAATTAAGCTGTACATATGTGTTCTATGTACTTTTGTGGAGCTATGTTATTTCCATATTTTTTAAATGACAAAAACAATCATTATTATAGAAGAGGCTTAAGAAATGGTAGCCATTAGGGCACCTGGGTGGCTCAGTCGGTTAACCGTCTGCCTTTGGCTCAGGTCATGATCCCGGGGTCCTGAGACTGATCCTCCCGTCGGGCTCCTGCTCAGGACTAGGGCTCCCTGCTCAGCGGGGAGTCAGCTTCCCCTCCATCTTCGCCCCTCCCCACCACGCTCTCTCTCACTATTTCTCTCTCTCTCAAAAAAATAAATAAAATCTTTTTCTAAAAAAAAAGAAACGGTAGCTATTACTGTCATTTTTTAAAATTGTAACTTTATTTATTATTTATTTAATTTATTTATTTAGAGAGGGAGAAGAAAAGTGAGAATCGTAAGCAGACTCCATGTGTTAGAGAGGTGCAACTAGTGAGACAGCCTGGCTAGAACAAGGACAATGTAAAGGAATAATAAAAGAGGAAGCTGAAAATTAATGATGCAGTGAAGGGCACGGAGAGCCTACAATGTAATTTAGGCCTGTTTTAAAGCCTGTGGACAATTCGCATTTGGAATTTAGATGGCTTGAGGTGCTTCCATAAGGTATTGAATCTTTAACATCTTTAAACATCTTTCTGCTTCTTACCTAATCATGCTTCTTGGTATCTCTTAATGGAAAAGTGATGCTATTACCTTACCAAATGCAAGGACTACCATTTTTACATACATAATGCTTGACAGGATAGAGACTAAATCAAGTACCATTTGAAAGACCCATAAAAATTTACACCCGCTTCATTTACTTCAAGGAGTGAAGCAGAAAGTCACCTCACAGCAGTCGTTCCCTTGGCTGCATGAACAATCACCTGGGTATTTTCTCAGTGGCTCCCCGGGTTCAGATGAGAACATAACTGGGGAAGGGGAGTGGGAAAAGTGTAATAAACTTCTGTGACTCTAGCAAAGCTCTCCAAGCCTCCTGACATGCTGAGCTGGTCCCCAGGGCGGCTGAGGGTAGAGGCTGGTCGGCGAATCGGCGAGACCGGAGGTCAGACCCAGTGGTAAGGAAGAATGATGAGGCCTCACCAGACAAAACTGTGAGGACAGCTGGTGGCCGAGCAGCCAACTTGGGCCTGTGCATTCGGCAGCACAGGTAAGAAGGCTGGTTTCAGTAAGACTGAAGGGAGTTCTTCTGAAGCCAGCCATTCGGGAGAAAGGGACACCCTCGTGGCCTATGCGTGGTCTGGGCCAGGGAGGGCACCCTTGCAGGTACAAGCTTAAACGGTGACACTGTGTGGCAGGTAAGGTAGAAGAACCCGATGGCGGTGCTCTTCCCAATGGCCGGTACTTAAAACAAATCTCAGTGACCCCACATGGTACTAGGTAAGGCACCAAGTCTAAGACCAACTGGGTGGATAAAACTTCAAAAGGGAGACTGGACTCCTTGCTAATGAATACAGGGAGAGCCTCAAGCCATTAATTAGAAAGATTAAAATAAATCAACCCAAAGTTGAGCTCTGAGTGTGTGAAGCATTCATGCCACCAACATATGATGCCAGAGGTTTCTGCAGAATCCGCTTAAATCTGCTTGGCGTATGCATCATTCCCCCCAGCCCCCCAACCCCAAATACTGAGAGCATAGGCCCTGGGTACAAATTAAAGGTCTGTCTGGGGATTTCTCTTTAAGAGCCTCAGGTCCAAGGAATATACCTAGCCCTAAAACAATAGCCACTTAAGACGCCTCCCAGTCATCTGCACCTTAACTTGAAGGCGAGGGTGAGCTATTTATTCAGTCTTTCAACAATATCGATTGAACACCTCCTCTATGCCAGGAACTGTGCTAGGTGCCGGGAATACAAAGATGAATAAGACGTGGTGACTACCATTTAGCAAATGAAAAAAGACACACAAACCAATCGACAGAGCCCTATGTGGAAAACGCTCTAAGGGAGAGGACAGGCAGAGATGAGAGGCCCCAGGTTTTCTGGTGTGAAGAGGGGGGCAGGGAGAACAGCAGGCTTCACACAGGGACAGAGGAGAGAAAACGTGTTTGAAGTAGAAAGCAACAGAGGCACAAAGGCAGAGAGGCCGAAGGTATCACCCGTGTGAGAGGGAGCAGCACGGGCAGAGGCAGCAAGGGAGGCCCGGGGGGCACAGCGGCTGCGGCAGGGAAGGCTCTGCACAGCCTCGACGAGGTCTGCTTTGTAAAACATCATGGAAACGGGAGCATCACAACGACAGACCCCACTCCCCTATCCCAGCATCTTCCTGGATATTATCCACGTGACATTTTCAAAACGCTTTCCATTTAGGAAGCTGTATCGGTCAGTGTTCTCCAGAGAAATAGAACCAGTGGGAGATGACTGATTGATTGATTGGTTGATAGAGAGATAGAGAGAGAGAGAGAGAGAGAGATACGCAGGCACACATACACATACATATACATGTAAATAAAGAGATTTCTTTCAAGAAATTGGTTGATGCAACCGTGGGGCCTGGCACGTCTGCAGGCTGGAGGGCAGGCTGGCAGGCTGGAATTTCTCGGACAGGAGCTGATGTTGCAGTCTTTAGGAAGAATTTTTTTTCTTCCTCCAGTAAACCTGTTTTTGCTCTTCAGTCTTTTCAACTGATCAGATGGGGTCCGCCCACAAGACCAACAACAAGCTCCTTTACTTAAAGTCAACTGATTTTTAGGGCGCCTGGGTGGCTCAGTGGGTTGAAACCGCTGCCTTCGGCTCAGGTCATGATCCCAGNTTCCAGAGAAATAGAACCAGTGGGAGATGACTGATTGATTGATTGATTGATAGAGAGATAGAGAGAGAGAGAGAGATACGCAGGCACACATACACATACATATACATGTAAATAAAGAGATNCTCCAGAGAAATAGAACCAGTGGGAGATGACTGATTGATTGATTGGTTGATAGAGAGATAGAGAGAGAGAGAGAGAGAGAGATACGCAGGCACACATACACATACATATACATGTAAATAAAGAGATTTCTTTCAAGAAATTGGTTGATGCAACCGTGGGGCCTGGCACGTCTGCAGGCTGGAGGGCAGGCTGGCAGGCTGGAATTTCTCGGACAGGAGCTGATGTTGCAGTCTTTAGGAAGAATTTTTTTTCTTCCTCCAGTAAACCTGTTTTTGCTCTTCAGTCTTTTCAACTGATCAGATGGGGTCCGCCCACAAGACCAACAACAAGCTCCTTTACTTAAAGTCAACTGATTTTTAGATGTTAACCACATCTCAAAAGACCTTCACAGCAATATCTAGACTGGTGTTTGATTAAACAGCTAGATCCTAGAGCCCGGAGGGTTGACAAGTAAAACCAACCATCATAGAAGCCGAACTCCTGACTGACGTTTAAGACAGACTTGCTTTTACATCAAAATATGCAATTTTCATCAGAATCTAATACAACATTTAAAAATCCCGACGGTTCTAATTTTAGAATTTAACACAGAATTCCTACAACATTGCTCCACTTTCCCAAACACACACACACACACACACACACACACACACACACACAAAGCACTCACATACACATCACAACATGCAAAATAGCTCCTCATCAAATACAGATGATGCTTCTCATCAATACTCTAATTCAGAAATCAATACTGATTTAGCCATACCTTAATATTCTATAATTTAAACCATGGGATTTCAGAGCACTTCTGAAATTTTAATTCCATTTCCATGAATCCATACCTGTACCTTCATCTGTAATTAGATTTGTTTTGTTAATTCAACATGAGGCTCTGTAAGCTCTCTTTTTCCTTCCGGCTCCTTTCTGAAGTTCTTACTTACACTAGAATTGTTTTTGCTGTCAAACATCAACTTCCTGCCATTATTTTAACAGCCAAGTGTTAACAGGTAAATCCACATCCAACCAAAGAAGCACTCCTTTGAAGCCCAAAAATATTCACTTTTAACTCCTCTTGAATGAAGAAATCATAGTTGGTTTGACTGGATATTTTTATCAAATGGCCTATTTTTTTCATTAAAAATAGACTCTCCCTTGAAGAGACCATCCTTTTCATAGACCGAAGCTAGCACACTGTCTATCCTAAGCACTAATGAGCTTGTGGGAAACACTGTACAATGTTTGATAACAGATGAAATCATCAGCAGCCAGAACCTTGAAGATTAGAAACCACTTATGGAATCCTGATAGCTTCAAGAAATTACATAAACACGAGTAGAAGGATTTAAGGTAGTACTTGATCCTGTAGGTGTTCAGCAAACACTTACTGAATCTGAAGAGAAAGGAAGAGAAATTCTGCATTCTGGAGGAACACAACCTTCTTAACCAGATGTGTGAGGAAGAACTAGAAGGTGATATCAAACCAAGCTGAGTACTGTGCACATTAATACTCAGTTTATAGATAGAAATGCATATATGCATTACAAAGTTTAGGTTCACTCAAACTCAAAAATATACTTTTAGATACCTTGATAGGATCCTTAATGGAAGTGACGAATTACTTGTGAACAGGTGTGTTACAGGGCAGATGGGGACATGGACACAACCCTGGACTTCTTACCGATGGTTGCCTGTGCACGTTCCAACAGCCGGAAGCCAGGCGGGGTCCCTGAGCAATTGGAGTGTGAACTGGGATCCCACATCCGAGGCTCAGCAGATATCTGAGGCTTATTTAGAGCTGCTCAGCCAATTGAAAAAAAATCCAATCACCAAGTCCAGGGAGGTGATTGAAGAGAAACGTGGGCACCAGGGTACAAAATCAGATAATGTCCAGAGGCAGGCACGAGGGAAGCTGGCGGCAGCTCCTGAGCTGAAAAGCAGACCCTCAGGTTACATGCATAGTTAGCTTTCATCCAAGTCCTGGAGCTGGAGCAAGGGAGTGCTAGCTCTGCTGAAAATGGACAGAAGAGGAGGCCTAAGGGATGCCTCCAGATACACAATGGCGTCTGAGCCTGCAGAAACATACCTGATTGTTATAGTCAAGGTATGGATGTGCAGTGCAAGGAAAACCAGGTAGACAGAACTTTTTACTTAACATTGCTCTAAGGAGATTTTCAGTGGCCTCGGTTTGTCCAACAATCCCCATGCAAACCAGCAGCATTCAACATGAGAACAGAAGAGAGCAAACAGAACTAAACATCTACTAATTTGTAGTTTGTATTGTCTGTTTAGCTGAGTCGTCCCGTTTTCCCCCATCCTAATCTCTTCACAGTGCGGCTCTGCCTGCTCCAGGGCACAAGGCAATGACACAGCAAGAATTCTAGGCCCCGTGTCCCCGCCCCCACTCTGAGTTTCCTCTCTTCAAGCCCTCCAGTCCCCATTCTGTTGACTTTATGCCTGACTACCTCTGTCTAGACTGCTACTTCCTTAAAAGAGTCTATCAGGATTTCCATTCCTTCCCTCCCCAAGACACAACTTCCCAGACACCTCAGCCTTGTTCCGCATGGCCCAACGGTGAGCACACCTGCCTATATGCTCCGTCCTGATCCACACTCTGCTCTTTCTCCATCTTGGTTATGTGGTAGATTCACCGGGGACACTTTTAGGACACACCGTCGCCTGGTCCCCTTCAGATTCTGATTTACTGAACAGATTCTGACTTAAACTGTGTAGGGCACAGGCCTCAGTATTCTTTTAAACCCCCTGGTGATGCTAACACACAGCCAAACTTAGGAACCACTGTGGCAGCTAAAGCTGACACACACTGCCCCTGGGGTCCGGAAGGCCATTAGGGGCAAGAGTTGCCACAGTGAGCCGCAAAGGGTCTCAGAGGTCACTGCAAAGGACCTCTGAAAGGCAGAATATGCTATGGGAAGCAGAAGGTACTCTAAGAATTACAAGCACTCAGAATTATACACATCAAAATGACACAATTAACTATATCTGAATAGATGAGGACTGGTCAAAGCTGGGGCGTGTGAAAAAGAAACACTCACAGCCTCCGGACTTCCAACAGAGGATCCTCATCTCGTCACTAGATTGGGTGCTCACCAGATTAATAGTCAATCTCATTCCGAAAAACCGTAAACATCCTGCCATCAGGAGGCATCAGAAGTCTGCCCAGCGTGCTCAACTTTTAAGGACCCAAATTCCCTATGCAAGCTCATGAAAAAGTGATGGAAATATCAAAGAACAATCTGCCTCAGAATCATTGATTTAAAAGCCTACAGCAGATGATGACATAATTATACCTTTGTTGATTAACAAAACCCGAATTTATTTAGAGGCCTTCTGGTTGAAACGAGCTGTAATCATACGGTGACGTGGCTGGCACGCACCGCATTCAAAGTGGAGCATAATAAGCCACCGTCACCCTCCCCAAACTGCTCTTGTGCGCTCCGGAGTCAGTGTTCCCCAAGCATTTCGCCGTGGACCCGGAATCGCGAGTGACGATGAGCAGTTTACTATTACTTTAGGTTATTTAGGAAAGTCTCTTCGCCAACAGCGGCATCATAGTTCCCAAATGGTGCCTGAGACAGGAAGAATTAAATGCAAGGACTGTGTTTTTAAAATCACAGATGGAAATAAAACTACTTATGACAACACAAAAATGCCACAAGGTTTGTCCAGTGGGTGTTCTACAAATAAACTGTGACAAGTTCAGAGAAACGAAACAATCCTGATACGTGGGAAACAGAGATGAAGGAAAAACTGCCACGTGTACTCATTTCAATGAAATCAGATATTACATAGATCTGAAGAGCTAACTAAGAAAAATGTTTTATTTCCTTTTACCAATTCCTCCTAAACTCTGTCGATCAACAAACCATATGGCATGCATTCTTGCTCCTCTTCTCCATGTCACACGTGGAGCAATCGTCAGCCATCCCGAGCACCCCCAGCTCCTCCATGTGTGTGTGGTTCTGTGCGATCCTGTTCCAGGGCCTGGATACCTTCCTCTAGCTTCTTCGCCAGTCAGTGCTTGCTCATCTTTTGAAACAAAGCTCTAATATCACTTCCTGGTCCTTTTCCACTTCTCCTGCCTTCTAGAGCTGAGTTGGATTTTTCTGTCTCATCAATCACAGTACTTTCCCTCCTAGTTGAACCTGGGCACTTCATAAACTTTTGTTGATTAAATAAATTAATGGCATCCTCTTAAACAGAAATCTGGGTCATTAGTTAATGAAAAAGGGGACTGGCCTGAATGTAAAATTCTATTGTTTTCTATGAATGTGTATTCCCTTTATTTCATTGCTTTTTTTCCCCCCTTTTAAAAAGTTTTTTAATAATTTAAAAAAAGTTTTTAAACCATAAAGTTAAAAAAAAACTGTTCACCATTAAAATATGAAAAGCATTAAGTGAAATAAGTCAATCAGAGAAAGACAACTGTCATATGATTTCATTCATATGTGGAAGTTAAGAAACAAAACAGAGGGTCACAGGGGAAGAGAGGGAAAAATAAAATAAGACAGAATTAGGGAGACAAACCATAAGAGACCCTTAACTATAGAAAACAAACTGAGGGTTGCTGAAGGGGAGGGGGTTGAGGGGATGGGGTAACTGGCTGATGGGCATTTAAGGAGGGCACGTGATGTAATGAGCACTGGGTGTTATATAAGACTGATGAATCACTGAACTCTACCTCTGAAACTAATAATACAGTATATGTTAATTAACTGAATTTAAATAAAATTAAATTTAAAAAATAAAATAAAATATGAAAAGCATTAAAAATTGTACAACAGTGTCATCTGACCATTTCATCACTCAGGAACAAGTGTTACAATTTCCTCTCTATATATTTTCTATACATATTTTCTAAATAAAGCAATTAAGATGTATGTAAAGAAGATTACAGAAATGACAGATAACTAGACAGATCATGGTTTATAAAAATAAATTTTAAAATGATTTACAAATAAGTGAACTGATAATTGCTACATCCCAATAAATCTAGAACACAAAGATATAGTAAGGAGTTTCCCTGATAGGAACTTTTGACTTGAAGAGTCAAATACTATCATTCTGACCCATATCATGGTAAAGTGAATGGTTATGGCTGACCACGGTGATAAAAAACACAAACAACTTACATGCCCAGCATAGATGATATTATGAGGTCATTCTATAACTCTCGTTTCTCTCTCATTCACTAGGCAAAAGAAAGACACATCATAGTTTCATCTCAAAATCCTTGATGATTTCAGGATCAAAGTACTGCATTTTACTCACCATTTGCCAAAGAACTGACAAACTCTAGCAGAGGAACCATAACACAGTATGTCCTGAAGCCCTAGGGCAGAATGGGTAGACTGGGGACAGGGCCAATCACGGTACAATTGATTCAATCAATGCGTGCTATGAGTAGTGAAAGGCATGGAGATAGAGAGCTAATGATAAAAGAAGACAACTGAAATGCCACGCAGAAAATGTAGCATCTTCTCCTTAAAAGTATACTGTGGAGCAAGGAAGGTTTCATTGTGGAAATGGCAACAGAATGAAATTTAATGGATGAGTTATTTTAGCAAAGGCAAGAAGAGTAGTGGGGATTTCAGGGAGAAGAAACAATATATGCAAGAACAACGAGGCGAGAGGGACCACGATGCATTCAAGGGGGCAAAAACTGAAGCCCAAGCTGAGGGGTTAACTGATGGACAGGACCAGACTGATGAGGGACAAACCTGGAAACGCAGGCAGGAAGCAGATCCTGGAGGGGGAAAGGGTTCACGTGTAATCCTGAGTGGCAAGGGGAGCTTTCCGCGATCCCAGGCTTGTGTGTCAGATGTGCAGTTTGTGTTTTATGAAAATGAAGCTGACAGCAACATCGAGACTTGATTGATAGGGCCACAGGAGATCAAATTAAACCAGTTAGGACGCTATGTGATGAGTCAGGTGAAAGACAAGGCCCTGACTAAGGAACCAGCTGCAGAGAGGAGGAGGTGGAGACACAGTCAGAGTTATTAAAAGAGAAGGACTGACAGAATTTTCTCACTTCTAAGATGAGGGCAGGAAGAAAAAGGATGGGGAGTTCAGAGAAACTCCTATATTTCTGCCTCAGCAACTGAGTGGGTGGTGATGCCATTCACCAAACTAGGAAAAACATGAAGAGGAGCAGATCTGAAGAGAATACATTCAGTTTTAGAAAAGTTGAGGTTTATGTGCCTGCGGGACCCTAGAGATATGTCCAGCAAGTAAGTGAATATACTGGTCGGTACCAGGGTTCCGATGAAGATCCGAGACCGCTTAGGTTAGAGGTGAAGTTTGCAGTTTGCAGTTATAAAAGTGGGTAAAATTCCACAAAGAGAAAAGGGAACCGTGGTCAGAATCCCAAGAACACTGACCACAAAGGAGTTGGAAGAAGGAAAAATAAAAACACACTTTTAAAAAGAGAATAGCTCCAGAGATAGGGGGGGAAATCAGGAGAGTATTATAATGCAATACAATAAGAAATTCAAGAAAATGGAATACAATAAGAAATTCAAGAAAGAGGAAATGATTGATAGTATGAAATGGTTAAGTGGAGTGCAAAATTAAGAACTGCAACATATCTGTTAAATTTGACATTCAGATTACTCTTGACCTCAGCCAGAACATTCAGCGGTTGAATAGAGGCAAATACTAGAGTGCATGCCTATTTCTACATATGACTTGCTTTTTCCATTTAACTCTAAGTTGCTCGGCTGAAGAGATACTAACTCAGGCATAGTAACTGCTCAATAAATATTACTTAATCAGTGACGAAATGCAGGAGACAATAAAAATGAGAAATATGAAGAATATAAAGAATATGACGAATGCAGCCAGACTTGAAAATTATAGGAACAGCCTGGTGTCACAGAATAAAACTGGAATGGGAACATGTCTGTCAGTGTTTTAGTTCATAATAAATAACCCAAAATAACAAGCTGCATGACTTCAGTTAAAAACATATATATAATACCTGGACTTTGGATTCTTTATCTGTAAATTAGAAAGTCAGAGTTGCTCAGGAATGACAGAGGCTTTAATTCATCCCCACCTCTGAATGACTGGTGACAGCGCCTGGGACACTGGGTTGTGCAGAAGTCTGAGGTTCTGTCTTTACTCAAGAGAGTAGAGAATTTTATGAATTGGCAATGTTTGTTATGTGTGCAGAACGAGGAATGGGTAACACATAGGCTAGATATTTGCCAACCCTGAAACAGTTTATGTATATAGCTCTTTAAGGCAAGAAAATATGTGATTTATGGGCTTGTTCTGAAAATTCATTCAGAATAAAGTTTTAAAAAGAAAATTCTACAGTGAGTTGAAGACTAGCTACATGTTTCATCCATGGCTAGGTTCACATTCTTTTATATAAAAACTAAACTAGCATGTCTAGAATATAGAGTCCATAAAGCAGGAAATCTGGGAGTAGCAGCCTTTTTGTAGGAAATAGTCGTGTTGATTACCTAAGTATACAGAAGAATAACGTGTTCCCCACCTCTACCCCTGTACTTCTATTAAACTCAGGCAGTGACTTTTCAACACCCATGATGCTCGGTGAATATCACTTTATTAATCTCAGAAGCCTGTTGTGATGGGGGTTAGTGCTACATACAATTAGCCTCGCTGACCAGATGAGGACAACAAAGCAGAGAGAATAAATTACTTCCCAGAGGCCACTTTGCAAACCGGAAGTGGGTGTGGGGATGGTGTTTTTGGTCAAGCAGATCGCAAGGCCTGATTGAGGCATATGTGCAACTACTCCAAGTTGTACAGAGGAAGTTCCCTTGAGATCTGGGTTCAGAACCCCTGAGTCTGACCATTCATCCATTACTATGCTAAAATACAGTCCTAAATGCAGAGGTGAGCCACTGAATTGTAGTTTATATTTTGCTACAAAGCAGTATAATTTCCATGGCCACTTACCTGTAACAACAGCAATGACCTCATTCCTGCCTGCCATTATGCATAGGTGTAAGAGGGAAACACCGAAGTGAAAGTTGGCATTTTTCTCTAAAATGGAAGCTTGACTAAATAGTATGTTTCCTTTGGCACGAACGATTTATGGAATAAGTAAACTGTCCCCTTTCAATTCTATTTGGTGGGTACATTGATCATAGTTCAACATATCTATGAAAGAAGGGTTGGGTGCCTGGGTGGTTCAGTGGGTTAAAGCCTGTGCCTTCGGCTTGGGTCATGATCTCAGGGACCTGGGATCAAGCCCCGCATCGGGCTCCCTGCTCAGTGGGGAGCCTGCTTCCTCCTCTCTCTCTGCCTGCCTCTCTGTCTACTTGCGATCTCTCTCTCTGTGTCAAATAAATAAATAAAATCTTTAAAAAAAAAAAAGAAAGAAAGAAGGGTTAGTATATTCTAAACTGTTAAGAAGATTTTATTTATTTTACTATAATGTATCAGAATGAAAAACAATCAATCAAAGCCATAAATCCAAATAAACAAATATCAGAAGGGACTATCTGATCCCCTTGAAGCCAGGTCAGATCCTTAACGGTTCTTTTGCCATGTTATTAAATTGGTCCAGTGTTGGGCATGAGCAACTTTTGGAAAACCCATCCTACAGTGATTGCATACTGCTTCTCCAAAACATGGGGAAAAATGTTTCATAGATAACCATCAGTCTGCAAAGGAAAAAAGACCATTTTTATAAAAGTTAACTTTAATTTTAATATTAATTTTTCTTAAAGGGACTTTAATTGGCAGAAATCTAAAGAGGTTTTGAATTTCTCATATTTTTTGAATTATAAAAATTTCTAATCTCTTGTACTTCTTAAATTTATTTTATTAATTTTTTATAGCTGTTAGCATTCTGAGCACCGAGTCATGCAAACCCAGGTTCAGATTCTTGCCCTACCGTTTCCCAGCCAGCCCTAGAGGACAGGGGAAAGCTTACTCAACTTTTCTTGCCTGACCCCTAATAAAGACTCAACAAAATGTTTGTTGCTGCTTTTGTTGCTGTTCTTTTATACCATCATTAACTTCACTGAGAGATAACAAAGTAATCATTCATCCTGATTGCCATCTGAAGGAAGATCCCTTAGATTATGAATTCAATGTTAGTAGTAAAATAGCACAAAAAGAGAAAAGAGATTTAAGAATAACAAGTACTGTATAGACTGTCACAGGAAAGACTACATTTCTATGGAAGAGACTAAGCAATCTCAAAAGTCGAGGCAATACTCAATGTACGTGACAATTAGAACTCAGTCCACATGAAAAATACTCAGCACATATTCATTTCTCAATTATCAATTTTGTGTCAATTATTTGGATTATATAACCTATAGAAGACATTTACCAAGCTTCAAATGTATTTTCTCAGAGATATAATCGTTATTCAAAGTACTAATAATACATTATTGTCATTCAAAACAGAACAACCAGCTCAGCTAATGTAAAACAGAAAGAAAATTGGAGTTCAATTTTTGAAAAAAAACTTAGGCTCTGTCACTTATAGGCCTGTTTGACCACAGGCAAGTTGTTCTGGGAGACCTCTTTAAAAACCGTATCTGCTTCCCCGTATTTAAAATGGAGATAATAATACCAATCACAGTGCCTTTGTGGGGCTTAAGTGAATTAATAAATCAGGTAATTATGTAGGGGTTCGTAAATGGCATGGGCTTAATAAATATTTGTGACAGAACAACAACAACCAAAAAGACCCTAAGTGCCACTTAATTAAAAACATTTAAACAATATAACTATGATTGAATTGATTGTGCTCAAAATAACTAAAGAAAATAATAAGGGAAGAAAATGAGAGGAGGGAACTCAAAGCTATGATTTAAGGGACTTTATTTACTTATTATTTATTTTGAGAGACAGCAGGACAGTAGGGAGAGGAGCAGAGGGAGAGAATCCAGAGCAGACTCTGCACTGAGCAGGGAGCCCGATCCGGAGCTCAGTCTCACAACCCTGAGATCATTACCTGAGCCAAAATCAAGAGTAGACCGCTCAACCGGCTGAGTCGGCCAGGTGCCCCTTAAGTGACTTTATTTTGCTGTCACAGGTAATATACTAAGTAATGATTCTACTTTACAGAAAGATTACTTATACTCGGTTCCAAATAAGCTTTCCAAGGCAGCTTCCATTTAGTGTAGCACCTGTGGGAATGGTAGTGCAGGGTGGTCATTTATGAGTCGACAACTCCATATCCTGTTTATAGCGACCATTGTTCCTTTCTCTTACCTTGATTCCCTCTCCTGTGCCCCACCAAGAGACATGCCAACTTCACACTTCTTACCAGAATTTATAGAGTAAAGTTTAAGTTCTGGGGTTTGGTGGGTCACAATGAATTCATGATAATGGACACTGGATTGTTCTGTTCAACTATGACATGCGAGTTAGTGAAAAAAAATAAGAAGCAAAATTAAATGACCTATCATCTTCTAAAATCCTTCAGGGGAAAAATCTAGAAAACACCAGATAAAAAGTTAAGGATGAAGGCACCTGGGTGGCTCAGTTGGTTGAGCATCTGCCTTTAGCTCAGGTCATGACCTCAGGGTACCGGCATGGAGCCCCCACATCAGGCTCCCTGCTCAGTGGGGAGTTCGCTTCTCCCTCTCCCCCTCCCTCTCCCCCTTTTCATGTGCACACTCTCTCTCTCCCTCCAATAAATAAATAAAATCTTTAAAAAAAAAAAGTTAAGGATGAGATACTATACCTGCTCAGGAAGGGGAAAACATGGTTGTATCAATTCAACCAAATTACTTTCTTACAAATAGCACAAACTCTAACGCCCATCCCCTCATGACTGTGTTGATTGCAGTAGCAGGTGCTGGGATCCATCTGCCTGCCAAATGATACGATGCTAGAGTAGGCTGTATCTGTGAATACCCAGTCTCTTCAAAAGAGAAGATGAAACCTGCCCAAAAGGCTGAAAATTAAAGAGAAATGAAAAGAACAACAACAACAAAAATCATAGACGAGAAATTGGAAGCAATGGTAATGAAAGACAAACATGGCTGCCACCAGCAACAGGAGAAAAGGGGGAAGTGCACAGGCAAACAGAAAGATACTATACAAACAACTATGATCGACTAAACTCAATGGTCAGAAATGGAAAATGCAAAGGTGTCATTCAAAGCTCCCTCAGAGAGCAGAGCACTCTGTGGGGCTCCTCGCTCCTCAGAGCGGTGCTACTGAAGAACGTCCTTTCGCTTGTCCTTCTCATATCCGGTAATAAAGGAACTTCACATTTCTCTGGGAAAACGCGTTGTCCAAAAGTTACGGAAAAATTCTCCTCAAAAGTAAAAATGTGAGGCACCGTGCTGAGGAAAGTGTACTGCCGGAGGAAGATGATCTCAGAAAATAATAATATTAAAGGAAGTGATCACAAAAACCTTTCTGTCCTCAACTCCTTACAGAAATAGACCCCTGCCTCTAATCCCAAAGAGTTGTGATGCCAACCAAAAGAGCAAATGAACTCGAGAGAAGAAAAGCAGAATCGCAGTAATTTGGACTGTTTCTCTAAAGCTTTCATTTACACGGCATACTGGGGCCAGGAGGATGGGGCAGAAGTGTGGGAGGGTGGTGGGAGAAAGAGGAGAGAACAAGGAGAAAGAAAAACAGAGAGAGAAACAGGAATAGAGAGACAAAGAGACAGAAAGCCAGAGAGAGACATTCAGAGAGATGAATAGAACCACTGAAAGAGAGACCGACACACTGAGAAAAATAGGATGGCAAGAAATCACCTAATTCACTTCTCTGCATTCAGGCCGTTTCATACCTAAACTGGCTAGACAGAAGAAAATATATCTTTCCAGATCTATAGATAAATTTTGAGAGTTTCATGAATAAACTATTCTAGATAGCCAATCCCTTATCTGGGAAATGTTCCTTATGGCAAATATAAATCCTACATGCTTTGCTGTGTTTTCTTCTCAAAATTAATAGAGGATGGTCTGAGTCTATCCTCTAGGAAATCATTTTTCTTGCTTATATCTCCCCTCAGGCTTTTTCTTCTCCTGGCTGACAATCGTTCCTTTACCTGTTTTTCATGGTTCTAATTTTCTAAACTTTTAATTATCTTTATTGGTCTCCTGAGCGTCCTCTGCAAATCCCCCGAGCCCACCTCAGAGTGATCTAATAACAAGGACCACCATGCACGTGTACAGATCATCTTACGCTTGTAGGAGGTTCAGCAGTGACACCGGCCTTATGTGCTTCAAACATCAGAGTCTCCCCTAATACAGACCTTTCCGTTACCCCTGCTGTAGCATGGTGGGGGGAGGACACAGAGAGAGTAAAGCTGTTGGGAACCACTAGACCAGAGGGAAAGGACACACAGGTGGACAGCAGCACCTGTTGAGAGGCCGCTGGTCGGTCCCACGTGGCGCAGGGAGGACGCAGGAGGGACGCGAGGCAGGAACAAAAAATGGAAGCCAGACTCTGTACACATGTGCCGCGACAAGAATTTTTTAATTGTATCTCTTGGGCAACGGATGTTTTAAGCAATCAGGAGCAGGATGAGGCTGATTTTCACGGGTGACTACTCTGGCCATAGCATGTAGTGTGATCTGGAATGGGTGGGAGAGGTTTACGCTCAAGAATATGTGAAAATATTGGGAGTTCCTTTGAATGGACCAGGTAAGAGGTGATGAGATCCAAATTAAGGCAAAAGCTATGGAAATGGAAGATTTGGGTCCACATTCAGGGGCCGTTACAGAACAGAGGAAGGGAGGCCGATGAAAGAGATGGAAGGGAAGAAGCTAGAAGCGTGGATGGGGAGAGCGGCCCAACCCTCAAGAGCGCACAGGCAGCAGGCCGGGCGGCAAGGAGGCCCCGGAATCAGAGCTTGGTTGCTCACGACGAACGACCCTATCAGAGCGGCCGTTCCTAAGCACTGGGAGCAGAAGACAAACTGCAGTGCGTTGCGAAGTAAATATTCACGGATAAAAACTCCTCCATCTAGAAGTTTTATGGTGATGGTGAAGAATGAGATAAATTTGAAGGAAATTGAAGAGGCAGAGGAGTTTTGCTTTGGAGGATGTTATACACTGAACAGGATAAGCAGAATATGAGCAAAGAATCATCAAGCATTACACTTTTATGTGTGAAAACACATGGGCGCTTGGCAATGAGTGAGCCTTAGCTAAAAAGAGGGTGAATCTGGCATTAAATATTCCCATAGTATGAAGTCTCTAAACATTAGTATGTGCAGTATCTAAGAGACAATTAGAATATTTAAACGGAATTTGTTGGTCTCTGCATGCGTAGATATGTATATATTCTCAACTCTCTGTGAGTACAACCCATGTTAAAGAAAACAATCAGCCTTGTCAATAGGAAGAATAAATCCCAATTCTAACAACATTGGTCGCTATATATCGTTGTCTCGCGTATTAGTGGGTAATGGAACGTTAGTGTTTTCTATCAGGCATGTTTATGGGGCATGAAATAACCCATGGTTTTCGTTTTTAGCTTCAGCACTATTTTCAGTACACCACATATTAGAAAAAGTACCTGGCACTGTGCTTGGCTCACTGTAGACGATAAATGAATTGAATTAAACTTCATCACCATCTCTGGAGTCCTGATACGCCTGATTCCTTCACCCAAGAAGAATTGTTCAAATTCTAACACAATTTTAAACACCTCATAAAGCCTTTTTGAGGCTGATTTTGATGCTCTGCAATCTGTAACTAGTGCTGCCGTCAAAATGGTATTAGGTCATTGTTCTCAATGTCCCCACTGCCGCATGGCTCCCAATTTCCTGGGCCTTCTAGGAAAGGCTAATACCCAGTTTGTCTTCGTGGACCTTTTCCATTTGCATAAAGTGTTCTTCCATATACATATGGCCGAACGGTCATTGTTTCTTCCTCATTCTCCTCTTCAGCAATAACATTTGACAATGGAATCCAAACCTCGAGGTTTCAAAACTGCATTTTACGAAGTTCTAAGCTAGGACTCTCCCCAACTCACCTGCCCATCCAGCCTTTAGCTACAGTATCTCTAATTTTATCAGGTTCCCCATATTTTATCTGGAAACAGTGTTGTTCTATTATTTGAAAACAAAACAAAAACACTGTTTTCAAGTTCTAGACATCCTGCTCTGTCACTGGTTTTGGGGGGGGGAGGGTTTGTTTGTTTTTTACAAACCTAAATGATGGCAAAATAATTAAGCAACCATGTACCCAAGTACTTACAACATCCTAAGGAAAATATTCACTCTTTGACTTTACCATTTCTACTCTGGATAAAAAAATACTAATCTCTTCAACCAAATCCACTGTGAACTGTAATTCCATTTGGGGCATAAAAAGCAAAATTTCACTGGGATCTACATAGGGCAATGGTAAAAATAGATTATTAATCATCAGTCAGAAACTATTTAAGTATTTTGTGCTGAAGGGTTTTTAAAAATAAGAAAAGAGAAATGCGGATACCAAGAGAAGACTGATTTTGTTAGAGAATCAGTAGCTACCTCTCTCTTTAAGGTCTCTTCAGAAAAGTGAAGTCACTTCAGGTTGACTTTCTGTGATTGTTTGAAGGCCTGAGAACAACCTGGCTAGTAACCAACTATTAAGAGCAGACTTCGGAACAGATGGATTAGAACCAGATGTCAAAAGCAAATTAACACATCATGAGACTGCTTCCTCCCCTCAACAGTAGAAAGCTATCCCAGAAGATGATGGGCTGGCCCTTTGCCAGCCACGCCTGAGGCAGAAGGTGTCTGGGATAGGATGAGATCAAGGAATAATGCAGGGAATGACCATGAGGAACCAAGAAAAGAACAGCTAGTCTGTTGCACCACTGCCTTAAAAGCATTATCTCTCGTATCCATGCTTGATATTCTTTGAAGGAATTGAATAAGATCCATTCCTTCCAGAAATTTTAAGACAGAACAAGAATAGCTAACCAGAGACAGTGGGTGTCACCAACAGTCTGAGCCTGCTGCTTCTTAAGAGACTCAGAGAATGATGGTAGTATAGGATCTGGCGTCCAGCCTTCAAGACTCAAAAACCTGATTTTGACAGCATTCTGGAAAGGAATCCATCCCTCAGGGTGGACTCATAGTAGACTGATTTAAAACACGGAATACTAATGGCCATATTTAAAAACAGAAATATGAACATCACAAGGACCAAAGTCTTCATACTCGCTTGACTAGAGTATTCATCCCCAATAGGCAGACACATCTGGGAGTCCAAATTATGGTCAGAAACTTGTATGGTTAGCATGGACTTAGAAAAAGAGACATTAGCTAGTTGATGCAATTCTTCAATAATAACAGACAAAAATGATTGCTGCCTCTCTCTTCAAAGGAGAGATGCTCTGGGCAAGGAATAATAGTCTCCCTGATAATTCTCTCTCCTAGGCAATGTGCAGCCACATCATGCCAACATTTACCTCTGTGATTGTAAATTCTCTGAGGGGGTCACAGACATTGTCCATCTTGTTCATTCCTGTATCCCATGTTTGGTACCTGGTAGATATTCAACATACATTGGCTGGCTGAATGAATTCAACTCATCTTTTTCTATGTTTGCAAGGCTGACCAATGCATATTCTATTTTCAAATGCATGAATATTCAATCAGGCAATCAGGTTATTATAGAACCTGCTGGCCCTGGGGCCATTTTATACTAAAGCTGACTTTACCCACCTCTGCTCTAATATATTAAACATGGAATCTCAGGAGGGACATCATCTCTTCCTTATATCAAAATTCATTATATTTGGATATAATATAATGAATTGGATATAACCATAAATGGATGCACATTTGAACTGTCCCCAACCACCAGCAACAATCATTTTGACCTATTCCAGATTATTTTATTTCTAGTTGACATAATTCCAATTTAGCTGGTGAGGATCTAGAAGCCAACTTTGAGTCATGGAAATTAATTCCTAAACTGAAAGTAAGTGACAACTGTGAATTGAGCCTTTTCTTCTCTCTTTCTTCATCTCCAAGGTTTTTTCTCCTCAATTTTCTTTGGAATCTAAAAGCCCACTTTCATTTCTCCTTTCCACTCTTGTAATGACATACTCACTGGGAAACCTCCATTCCATGCTACTTATAAGAAATAATTTATATTTCTCCTTTCACTTTCCAACATATTTCCACATAGTCCCAACACATTGCTATCTCCAAATCACCTACCCCCTCATTCTACACCACCTTCAACATGAACTTCATGCAAGATGACTTCCCAATCCTTGACACTGAGCGAATTTACTTATTTTTCTCAATGTTATTGCAAAGGAATTGTCTGTTTTGAAGATTTCACACACAAAAAGCCAAAAAATGTAGGAATATTAAACCAAATAAGGCAAATAAAAATGTTAGTGCCTCAAGATCAGATTCTCATTGAAATGCTGGTATATGTTTGTGCAAAATTTGTTTCATAGGAGACATGTGTGTATATAACACAAACTCTTTTTTTACACTGCTTATCACATTGCAGAAGCTGAAAGAAAAGGCTGTAGTAGTGTAGTGAATCCCTTAATGCCAGAAAAATATATTTTTTGCCTTGACCCCAGCCTCTACAAAAAAAGTTGATCGGCATGGCTATATAGTCACTAATGAATTAACTGGGATGTAAGATCACAAGGCTGATCTAAAACTGCAATGGTATGTAGCTATGAAACAATGTCACATACTTTCAAACAAATAACATTTATTAGGTGCATATAAATTAGGTAAAGTGTCTAACAGAGTCCCTGGTACACAGTATAAACTTCTGAAATTTTAATTCCTTTCCTTCCTTCTCTCTTTAGTTGAGTACCCCCTAGACCCATGCACTTACACACAGGTGCATGTCATTTCCCTCGTTTATTCTATTCATTAATTGATAATGAGTGAATTTTGAGAAAGAGCGACGTGGATGCCCACGAAGTAGGTTTTCTTAGTAGCAACAGACTTAAATATCGAACACAAAAGAAAAAATTAAAATGGATGTTCCTATCGATTGATTTATGCTCTTTTATCAACCATCTGGACTTGCTCCTTGTGCTAGAAATGTCAAAGACAATTCTTTAATACTTTTCACTAAAGCATTTCCTTCATCACTCCTCCTAGGGCTCTCTATATATTTAGCAAGCCAGCCAGAATAAAAATCTAGAAACCATTACTATTAATAAATGCAGGCTCCTGGGTAAACTGTCAAAACATTTCCAAAGGTCCAGATTATAACCTCCAATCCATTCTACTCACTTCTGTCTAATTACAAAATGCATGCCATTCTAACTGAGGTGCACATTTTCAAAGTTTGACATTGACCTACACCACACAGAGATCAGAACTGGACAGAGGCCCATGACTTACTATGATTTATATTCTGTCATTGAAGCTAATGCAGCATAGTGAATGGTTCAAAGTCCTCTTTCCTTTCTCCAGCCCTTTAAATGGAATCAAGCATAGGCACAATATTAATTTTAAAGTTAACTTACTCTAATTGAATGGCAATGCTTTATTACAGTCATGTATCAAACAAGGACCCCAATATATCATAAGTGACACAGCTAAAGTAGATCCTTTTATGCTCTGCTTTTCTTTCTCCTTGATTTTTTAGCCATAAGTTTTTTAAATACCACCGCTCGTATTTTAATCTACTCAGTTAGTAAATTAACATTACTAAATCATCTCTATGCTAATGACAGCATTCCTAAATCATGCACAGTGGTATGCAAACCAGTTAATATTTTTTCAAACAGAGCTATGATTATATCACAGAAACCCATAGCTGGAGGAATCTTAAGGGGTCATCCAGTCTCTATGCCTTCTTTCAAGAAGAATCAATTTTCTCACATGTGTTCCACCTTTTTGTCCCTCAAATGGTTCTGTCTCAAGATAGAGTAAGGAGTAAGTGACATTTCTTCTTTGTTATTATATAGCATATTATATAACCTAAGAGAAGCTCTACCAACTTAACGAATCTTTCGGTGGGCAGTACATTATCATTAAATGGAAGCACGTGCTCTCCAGCAGATCTCTAATACCTGTTTTTCCTGCCTAACTGAAACTTGGTACCTATTGAACACCAACTCCCGATTTCCCCTCCCCCAGCCGCTGGCAATCACCATTTTATTTTCTGCTTCTGTGGGTTTAATTATTTACCTCATGTAATTGGAATCGTGCAGTATTTATCCTTCTAGGGCTAGCTTATTTCACTTAGCATAATGCCTTCAAGGTCCATCCATGTTGTGCATATGACAGGATTTCCTTTTCTTTAAGGCTGAATAATATGCCACTGTATGTATATACCACATTGTCTTTATCCATTTCACCCACCAATGGACATTTACTTCACTTTCACATCCTGGCTACTGTGGCTAATTCTACAATGACCATGAGAGTACAAGTGATCTCGTCATAATCCTGATTTCAATTTTTTAAAAGATTTCATTTATTTATTTCACAGAGGGAGAGAGATCACAAGTAGGCAGAGAGGCAGGCAGAGAGAGAGGGGGAAGCAGGCTGTCTGCTGAGCAGGGAGCCTGATGCGGGCCTCGATCCCAGGACCCTGAGATCATGACCTGAGCCCAAGGCAGATGCTTCGCCAACTGAGCAACCAGGTGCCCCTGATTTCAATTTTTTAAGGTATATATCCAGAAGCGTCATTGCTGGATCATACGATAATTCTATTTTTAATTTTTTGAGAAACCTCCATACGGTTTTCCACAGCAGCTGCTCCATTTTACATTTCCATCAAAAGGACACAAGGGCTTCACATACTCATCAACACTTAAGATTTTTTTGTTTTTTGATAATAGCCATCCTAACTGGTGTGAGGTGATATCTCACTGTGGTTTTATAGTATGACACTGGCATAAAGCAGATATACAGACAAATGGAACGGAATAGAGAACCCAGAAATAAGTCCACATATACAGTCAAGTGATCTTCAACAAGAGTACCAAGAATACACAATAGGCAAAGGGTAATCGTCTCTTCAACAAATGGTGTTAGGAAAATTGGATATCTGCATGAAAAGAGAGAAAGAAAAGAAAAGAAAAGAAGGGAAGGAGAGAAAGAGGGAGAGGGAGGGAGGGAGGTAGAGAGGGAGGGGGAAAGAGAGAACGGAAGGGAGAGAGAAAGGTAGAGAGAAAAAAAATTAGACCCTTATCTTAACACTATGCATAAGCATTGGGGCACCTGGGTAGCTCAGTCGGTTAAGTGCCCACCTTCAGCTCAGGACAAGATTCCAGGGTCCTGGGATCGAGCCCCACATTGGGCTCCCTGCTCAGCAGAGAGCCTGCTTCTCCCTCTCCCTCTGCCTGCTGCTCCCCTACTTGTCCTCTGTTTCTGTCAAATAAATAAATAAAATCTTAAAAAAAAATACTATACATAAACATCAACTCAAAATGGATTAACTCTTAAATATAAGACCTACCACTGTAAAGTTCTTAGAAGAAAACATAGGGGGAAAATCTTCATAACATTGGTTCTGGCAGGGCGCCTGGGTGGCTCAGTGGGTTAAAGCCTCTGCCTTCGGCTCAGGTCATGATCCCAGGGTCCTGGGATCGAGGCCCGCATTGGGCTCTCTGCTCCGCGGGGAGCCTGCCTCCTCCTCTCTCTCTGCCTGCCTCTCTGCCTACTTGTGATCTCTCTCTCTGTTGAATAAATAAATAAAATCATAAAAAAAAAAACATTGGTTCTGGCAATGATTTCTTGAATATATTTAAAAGCACCAGCAACAAAAGCAAAAAACAGAAAACAGAAACCACATCAAACTAAAAAGTTTCTGCAAAGTGAGCAGTCAATAAACTGAAAAGGCAACTGACAGAATGGGAAAAAAATATTTGCAAACTCCATAACTCAAAAGGACTTACCATTCAAAATATAAAAGGAACTCCTACAATTCAATAGTAAGAAATTAACCTGATAAAAAATGGGCCAACTCTAATGCTATAGCGGTAATCATTTTTCAATATATAAGTGTATCAAAACACTAATATCTATTATATCTCAATAAAACTCAGGGGAAATGGGCAAAGAACTCGAATATATTTTTCTTCAAAGAAGACATACAAATAACCAACAGGTATAATCAATCACCAAAGAAATGGCATTTCTGAAAAGATCATACTCAAGGATAAAAGATAATTCCCAGGGACGTGGTTGATTTATAACCTCCCAGAAAAAAAAAAAAACAAAAAGGAACTTCCTATGGTTGGTTTGGAAATCAAAAAATGATTTCTGTTAATGCCTGTCTGATTTTCACTGCAAACATCAGAATTAGCCTAAAACAAAACTGTGAGATTTATGCTGATACCTCCATCCCCCTTGAGAAGAAGTATCCCGGATTCCGTGATTCTTATTCATATTAATTGTGAGAACTGAATGAGAGAACATATGTAAAAATATATTAATACATTTTACAACTTAAAAATGCTATACAATTACGGTATTAATTTTAAAAATGGGATAGATGAAAGCGATAGTAATTAGAAATGCCAAAATGAGAAAGAAAAGAGTCTTTGGCTGTATAAAGCACGGAGCTGGGAATATGTAATTTAACTTGAATAACGTGAGAAATTCTGTTGCGTTATTCTTTCTTCAGGGAAAAAAACAAAAACAAAACACAGTTTAGCCTAATCCAGCTGCAAGCCCTACCAGTGTTCCCGCAGATCCAGAACTTAGTCACGCTCATCTGGAAATTTCAGCCGGTCTCCCTCTCCCCGCAGCACTCGCCCTCCCTTCTCACCCCCCTCCTGGTCTAATTTCTTATGGCCCTTCAGATTGCCATTAAAATGCCACTGCTTCAAGAAAACTTTCCCGCCCCAAGCCCCACTCCTGTTCCACTGGCAGCATCTCAGCCCATGCGCGGGGCGAGAGATGGGGCCAGTTCAGTTTCCCTGGGTGCTCCCTGATAACCGTAAAGTAATGGTATCGGCATAAGCCGGCATTAAAGCACATCACCCCCCATCACAAGTTCCAGAAAAACCCCTCGTTCTAGGTTTCCCACCCTGCGTGGTACCTGGTCCGCGGTGCAGAGCTCAGCGGCTCACCAGTTTGCTTTGAGACGCAACATCTTGACTGAAGGTGAGAGTGAGAGATATACTTTTGGAAACCCTATGACTTCATCAACATGTGAAGAATCTAGAATGTAATAAATGTCCACACAAAGTTGAGCATTTAATCCCACGCACGGGTGCGAGAATGACTTATTTCTATACTTAGCTCTGCGTTATTTTATTATAAAGAGAAACAGCTGACCCATGTCAGATTCTTCACTGTGATCAGCATAAGCACTCTTTGTACCTGTGAATCATACTAATTCATCTTCCAAGAGGACGCGTCGGAGCTGAGTCTCTCCCTGCGTCACCTGGGACTGTTCTGCTCTCCCTTGTCGGTTCGACAAATCTCATGGCTTACAATCTATCTTCTCAGACCCCGTCTGTGTCACCAGAAAATATGGGTGTGGTATGTGCAGGAACAGCTAACATATCCAAATAGGTGGTTACAACACAGCATGAATAAAATCTGATGACTGGACTACATTTATCGGAATTCTTTTCCAGGCGAACAGAAAGGGAGAGGGGGAAAGAAGGAAAAACAACAGGCAACGTGGAATTTTCAGCTGTTTGTTTTTCTACTCCAGTTTCTCTCGAGTAAATATAACATCTAGACTGCTGTCCTTCCCACAGCCTTGAACTTTGAAAAGAATGCAAAGTTGATTGTATTCTGCCCTCTATTGTGCCTACGGACTGCAACGCTGGAAACAGAAATGTTTCCCCATCTGACCTTAGTATCAATCAGTGGACATTGTCAAACCTGATGTTTTATTGTCCCTTCCTTAGTGGCATGCTATAAATAGAGACATTATTGTTATAAATTGTTCTTTGAAGTTTGACACTGTACAAATTACACTGTGTACTCTATTTTATTAAATGGTAAAACTCAGTAGGCTTTCTATCAGGAGGCCGACCTGCAGTACTTTGTTCTCCTAAGAAATGAGTTCTATGTTGGCAGGCAAAGCAAAAGGTCTCATCATAACCATTCTGTCAACAAATAACTCATAAAGCCTCTTCTTAGGATACACATTAAAGCATTTATCCGGATCTTTAATACGTCTTAACATGGAGACGTAATACTCCCCATCTCAGCATGGGCTGATGCCCACACGCAGCAAAGAGCCAACACATAAACACAACGTTAAGAATTAGTATAGAAACCATGGGCGCCTGGGTGGCTCAGTGGGTTAAAGCCTCTGCTTTCGGCTCAGGTCATGATCTCAGGGTCCTGGGATCGAGGCCCGCATCGGGCTCTCTGCTCAGCAGGGAGCCTGCTTCCCCCTCTCTCTCTGCCTGCCTCTCTGCCTCCTTGTGATCTCTCTCCCGCTGTGAAATAAATAAATAAAATCTTAAAAAAAAAAAAAGAATTAGTATAGAAACCAAATAGCAAGAGAATGGAAATAAAGAGCGGTCAGTGTTTCTCTGGTCCTTAAAAAATAGTGAAGTCAATTACAAATATCTGAATGTCTGAACAGATACTGCTTAAAGTAGCAGGCACACGGAATGCCACGAATGATAAGGTTATCTTCACAGTTGGGTAAGCATTGGATACACACATGAAACAGTAAGAAAAGGAGAGATACATGACAAGTGACTGCTAGTCACAGCAGATGCTCTAAGATGAGAGCTGGCAAACCACGGCTCCTTTACAAATAATTACAACCTGTAGGAAACTTTGTTAAAACACAGCCACACTCGTTTGTTTAGGTATTGTCCAGGTCTGTTTCTGTGTTATGATGGCAAAACTTAACAGCTGCGATGGAGACCTTCTGGGCTACCGAGCCTAAAACATTTACTGTCGTTACCGAAAAGTTTCACCGACGCCCACTCTAGAAAGCTAAAAGGAGACATTGCCATGCAAAGAAAAGAACCATATGAGCAGAAGTGCAGAGCTCGGAATCTGTGGGGGCCGACTTGGTGTGAGACGGTGGGGGCGACGGTTTTCCGTACCCCATGGGAATGGCAGTTTTGATTTGGACACAGAATGAAAGGCACCTAAACGCCAAGTGAAGGAATTAAGACTTTTTCTTCACAGTCGACAAAAGAGAGCTCTGTTGTGATGGCTATTCTTTTGTTGGCTTTGCTCTGTTTTTATAAGTAAAACAGTGAAAGATACCGTTTCCAAGTATTACCATTTTTTATTTCAATAAAGCCCTCATTCTACTGCATCTAACTTAGATCAGTTTACTGCGGATCAAAGAAAATAGTCAAAGAGCTTTTTATTCATCTCTACAAATTCACCTCCCTTTTCCTTCATTTCAGAGAAAATTTATCCTTGTTATTTATAGTTTCTCAGCACAGCACACACTTGCGTCCCCTACACCTGTGATCCCCGTTTCTTCATGCTTCATACCGGAAGAATCAAAGCCCTGAGCAGCGACAGAGAGAAAGAATGGTCTTCGACCCTGTCCTTTTTGATTTACAGGGTATACAGGGCTGTCATTTCGATTCGCCCAAAGGTGAAAGCTTAAAGACAGGACAGAAAGTACAGTCCTCCAAAGAGATAAATCCACTAGGGCCAGCTCCCAGGCAAATGAGATTTGATATTTTTGCTCCTGGCTGTTGGCCATTTTAGTCTAGCACTAGGGGCAACGGTCCGGTCTAGGAGAGGGGTGGCCAGTTTGTCCAGGTATCCAGTACCCTGAGTGGTCCACGCCAGCTGCAAACCATCTGAGTCTACCATGCTTCGCTAAAGAATAAAGCCCCATTTCGAGGCAGAGTTAGAGGTTCGTGATAGGTAGATCCCAATTACCGAGGATCCAACTAAGAGTGGCCTCCAAGTCCGCAGGTTCCGCCAGTACCACATTCAACTTTCAGAACCAGATGGGGCTCCAGGCACCACACAAAAGGTAAATGGAGACCTGTTGTCATTCAAACCAATCGTGTGCCCTGGAGGCTCAGGGGAAACTCGATTTTGCTCGACTAACCTGGTTTCATGGAGAACTTTCAGGCTGAGCAGGTTTGGAGGAATAGGTTATAATAGAAAAATTATAGGCTTTGCCATCAGAAGGTTTGAGTTTAATTTTACTAGTGGAGTTCCCTTGAGCCAATCACTTAATTTCCCTGAACATAATTTTTTCCTACCTGAAAAACACCATCATAAACTCACGGTATTATCGGGGACATCAAATAGAAAACATATGTGAAGCCATACTGCGAACTTTGAGCAACTCTACACATATTTCTTTTTATTACCACTTCATGTTTTATAAAGCAGTTCCTAAAGCGTTGTCGGGGTGCCCTGGAGGGACAGAGACCTTCTTAGTTCTGCAACAACAAAATTATTTCTTTTAACAAAAATCACCTGCTGTTTGACTTTTCACTCAGATCAACTCAAGTGTACAGAGGAGTTTTTTGAGAGGCTAAGTGATGTATGATGATGTCATCACTGTATCAGCTGGTGGAATGGTGTGCTTGTGCTCATTCAGGTTTTCCTGAATTTTCCAAAGCAAATGTTTGGGGTCCTCGATAATTGCTAAGAGTGTAAAGTGGTCCTGATAGCAAAACTTTTGAGAACTACTGGTTTATCATGGAAGTGTAGATCTCCTTAATTGCTCTTTATAAGCAAATAAAGCATGCATCATTTGCTCCTTTGGTAAATATATGTATAGATTATAGAAGCAGCGAGAAATATTTTTTAAATGGTACACACTTGGGAGCTTATCTTTTAATGTTATACACTTGTGAGTTTAAAAATAATACAAGTGGAAAAGAAAAACATTTCAACTTCTGTTGTATCAACTAAGGTGGTTATTAAGTACTTTCATTGAGCATACTGCTCTAAGGTACACACAAGAAAAGTCCAACACATTTCTTGCTCAAAAACCTTGAAATAATTGGTCAACATAAGAGTATTTTGTAGAGAACTATGATATGTTGACTGAAATTCTCACTGAACTTTTTTGGATAAAAATACAATTAAACATAATTTAGAACTTAAATGTTCTGTGTGGCACAGACAAAAAGTAAAAAGAATTAGGATAAGACTATGTCTGTGTCAGCCATCAGTATTATTTGTAATGCCATGATAATAATGAGTATTAATTTAATAAAAACGAAATAAAAGTTTGTTGACCTTGGGAAACAAAACTTAGGAGTTGACCTTGATTGTTGTAATAATAACCCAGAAGCATTGTTTGGCCTCATAAATTATGTTCAAGCATTATATTGACAAAAGTGAAAACTGTTTTTAAAAATTGGGTTTCACAGTTTTGTTTGATATTGTGAGAACTCACCAAAATCTCAATATACAGGACCACTGCTTATAAGTGGCCCTTAACTGTCTGAATCTCTGATCAATACAGACAGATTTTTGTTTGGGATTTGAGCCAGAAGCAGAGGGAGTCAACCAAGTCTGGATCTGAATGGAATCTGAGTATGAAGGCAGCCCGGAACCCAAACCTAGTTCTGGAATGGAAAATAGGACCAAAGAAGGATGTAGGCAGGAATCAAAAGCTGGAAGTAATACCCAGGACTCCCGAGCCAAAGCATTTTAAACATTCAATATCCTACTGAAATAAAAGCTATGGTAGAGAATAGCTCCACTTTCCATTGTTAGTTTTCCAGGTCATGCTCTGTTAAAACTGATAGCTGGGAATAAATTGTTCTTATATGACTTACAGTAGAAAACCTTGGTAAAGGCAAAAAATTTATGCGACTTAAGACTCCATACTACTGAGTAAGTAGAGAGAACATTTTAGGATCCATAGAAAAGACTAGAATAAAGCCACTTTTAGTAAAATTAGTCCTGACAAAGATTGAATCAAGAAAAAGGCTAAGAATTAGGGCATGCTGTAATGGCTTTTGGGAAATTTTGATTTTTTTTTTTTCTCTCTCTCTCTCCTCTCTTTTTCTCTCTCTCTCTCGCTCTGTCTCTGTCTCTGTCTCTCTGGAAATTCCGCCTCCAGAAGCATGTACTATTTTAGAAGGCAATCTACTTTATTTCTTCTTTCTCCTCTCTGGACAAGATAACCATAACAATGGGACAAATAGGACAGTATTTTTACACATTTTATGATTTTTATATCCAGGAATGGCTAGGCAGGGGAATAAAGATCACTTCTCTCTTTCAGGAAGAAGGGAATTGTATAATCTCAAAGTTGTACAAATTTAATGAGGTAATATACAAAGGCTAAGATTTGCTATTAGCAACTGCCATTCAGAGGTAAGAAAGTACCATTTCGCTTTCCCCTAAGTATATTTTTCTCAATCTATTTTCTGCATTGTTGAGAATGGACTTCTGAACCCTGTAGGGTCGAGCTGAAGGTGAGCTACTTTTGAATGTGTACTCCCAACAAGCTCTCCAAGATAACTTGGGGGCAGAGAACCAGATAAAGTGGTTGTAAGAGAGCCCCCAGAATCTCTAGCCACCTTGAAATGATAATGGCTTCATGCGTTTTATTTATAAGTCCAAATGAATCTATATTGTGTTTTACTGGCCAACTATATTTCTTTAACCTGTGATTTCAACATAAATATGCCCTAGATCACTTGCTAATTCAACCAGAACAATATTTAGTGAGCACTTTTTATATGTTGAGCACTTTCCAAGGTACTATGTAGATAAACAAGACAAGGTCCCTATCAAATTAGTTTTCAGCTCATTATGGGAAATGAAACAAGTACAACAGTAGCCACCCAAAAAAACTATAAAATGAGAGCTTCCCTTACATTTAAAATAGAAGTTTAGTTCGCCATCCTTATGAATTAATAGCAAAACCTGATATATGCCAAATTTGTAAAGATCTGTAACAAAACAGAATCAAAATCATTTTCCTCATTGGTAACGTTTTTTTTTTTTTTTGTTTTTTTTTTTTAAAGATTTTATTTATTTATTTCACAGAGGGAGAGAGATCACAAGGAGGCAGAGAGGCAGACAGAGAGAGAGGGGGAAGCAGGCTCCCCGCTGAGCAGGGAGCCCGATGCGGGCCTCGATCCCAGGACCCTGAGATCATGACCTCAGCCGAAAGCAGAGGCTTTAACCCACTGAGCCACCCAGGCGCCCTCCTCATTGGTAACGTTTAATGACCACTTACTATATGTCAGATTGGTATCATTTAATCCTCAGAGCATCCTAGGTGAAGGTAAATTTCAGAAATTCTGCTAAGACTAGATGGTACAGAGAAACAAAAGTCTCAGAGAAGTTCTCCCATATGAAGTGTCCTTACTGGACTTAAGAACTTTCACCCTGTCTAGGGAGTGTTGGTTTAAATGTCTGATGACATCAACAGCCCTGAGTCCTCTCTTATACAGGAAGCAACAGCACAAGAATTTCTTCAGCACGGAATCCAACACGGAATCCAACAATCATAGTTCTGCCCCTGTAAACATATGAAGTCGATGTGTAAATTAGGCTTAGCATGGGGGTGTGAAATCCAGTGAGGAGCACTGAAAAGCACAGGTCTTGGGAATTCAGCCTGTCTCACCAGGTAGAAAAGGCGAAGTGAATAATTATACCCAGACTGTGACCTTTTCCGCATGGATGAAAAAAAGAATGAAAGACACCTAACAGGGAAAGCTTATGCTTCAAATAATACACTCTCTTCTTATAGCTGAAATATCACTTTAGGGCACAATTGGATTTTAAAGTTGCATTTTAAACAATTACAATAATTAGAATAATGATATTTAAGTAGCTTTTATGTTGATATTATGTTACCACTGACAATGGCATAATTATATACTACTGACAAGGGCTTAAAAAAATACAACCTGCAGACACAGTAGGAATGGTTTAAGTAGTTATCATGACAAACTTTTAAATTCCACAGATATTGGAAGACTTGTCAAAGTACAACATAAATGATAATTAATTAATATAAAATGAGAGTGTCAGGGACAAGTTTAGCACTCAACTTATCCCAATAATAGATATATTAGAACTGAAAGGCTATAGGATAAAAGAGCACTCTTAGCTCTAAGTTTAAAAAACATATTTCTAGCTACCATATATATATATATATATGGCTTAGTCTGTCATCTACCTTTGAACTCAATATTTAACCAGAAATGGACATTCTCCTGTTGGGGCTATTTTAATAAAAATTATCACTGCTTTACAGAATCCACATAATTTTTTGAAGCCATAGTGGGTTCCAAAATATTTTGCTCGTGTTTTTTCCTTGTACTTAAGGGTAATTTCATTTAGGAAAATGAATTTTAATACAAATCAATACCAAAAAGGCTACCCAAAGAGAGGGGGGAAATGAATCAAAGATAACAAGATGGAAGGTATTTCACAAAAGAAGAAATACACAATAGTAATAAAAATATAAAAAGGCGTTCACCCTCATGAAGAACTTACACAACTGAACACGAAAAATCAAACAATCTGACTGAAAAGTGGGCAGAGCACCTGATAGACATTTTTCCAAAGAAAACATACGGATGGCCAGTAGACACATGAAAAAAATGCCCCAAATCAGCAACCATCAGGGAAATGCAAATGCGAATCACAATCAGATGCTACCTTATACCTGTCAGAATGGCTACTATCAAAAAGACAAAAAATAACAAGTGTCAGCGAGTATGTTAAAAAAAAGGAATTGTTCGCGGAAATGTAAAGTTCGTGCAACCACTGTGGAAAACAGTATGGAGGTTCCTCAAAAAGCTTAAGATAAAAGTACTATATGACCTAGTGACTCCACTACTGGAGAAAAAAATTTACTAATTTAGTTTGCATTCCCACCAACAGTGCAAGAGGGTTCGATTTCTTCACATAAGTAAATAAATAAATATAAATATATAATAAATATATATGCACACATATATATGTGTGTATATATATGTAAATATACATATATATAATGGACTATTATTCAGCCATAAAAAAAGAATGAAACCTTGCCATTTGCAACAACATGGATGGAACTAGAGAGTATTACCCTAAGTGAAATAAGTCAGTCAGAGAAAGAGAAATATCATAAGATTTCACTCATATATGGAATTTAAGAAACAAAACAAATGAGCAAAGGGAAAAAAAAAAAGAAAGAGAGGCAAACCGAGAAACAGATTCTTAACTATAGAGAACAAATTGATAGTTACCAGCAGGGAGGTGGATGGAGGGATGGATTAAATAGGTGACAGGGATTAAGGAGGGCACTCGTTGTGATAAGCACTGGGTAATGTATGGAAGTGTTGAATCACTATATTGTACACCTGAAACTAATATTACACTGTGTATTAACTGGAATTTAAATAAAAACTTTTTAATAATCTACTAATTTAAAAAGAAATACGCACCCCTGTGTTTACTGTAGCATTATTTACAACAGCCAAGTTATGGAAGGAACCTAAGTGTCTACTGATAGATGAATGGACAAAGAAGACATGTTATATATAGAATGTCTATACTATGTAATGGAATATTATTCAGCCATAAAAAAAAGAATGAGATCTTGCCATTTGAGACAACATGGATGGACTCAGAAGGTATTATGCTACGTGAAGTAAGTGCAAGAAACGTAGTATCATATAATTTCACTTACATGTGGCATCTAAAAATGAAACAAATGAACAAAGAAAAATAGCAGAAACAGGCCCATGATTACAGACAACAAACTAGGGATTGCCAGAGGGCAGGTGGTGGGGAATGGGCAAAATAGGTAAAGAGAAGTGGGAAGCGCAGACTTCCACTTACAGAATGAATAAGTCATGGAGATGAAAACACAGAGTATATAGTCAATGGTAAGTTAATAGCGTTGTATGGTGATAAATGATAGCTACCCTTGTCGTGAGTGTAGCATAACATATGGAGTTGTTGAATCACTATGTTGTACATCTGGAATTAATGTAACATTGTATGCCAACTATACTTCAATTGAAACAAAGAGGTTCACCCTCATTAGTAATCAGGGAAATGAAAATTAAGACTACAGTGAAGTCAATTTGCCCCAGCAGGTTGGCACAAATTAAGAATTCTGACAATACCAAATGCTAGTGAGGATACAGATCAAATGTAATGTTGCTAGTTTTGGTGTAAATTAGTCTAAACATTTTTAAAAACCATTTATCATTATATGGTAAAGTTGAACATTCAGATAAACTATGATCTTGCAATTCTACTCTCCATATGCCCTAAAACACATTTGCAAATGTGTATCAGAGATGTTTACGCTAATACTCATAGCAGCACAGTATAAAATAGGAGGAAAAATGAAATTGCCCAAATGTTTAATGATAGGATAATGGATAAATAACTTCTGGTATGTTCACACAATGGAAGATTTTACCACAGGGAAAAATAAATGAAGTACAGCCAGATAGAGTAGCAGAGATGAATAAAACGAATGACAGAATTTCAAAGATAAGCAATATTAAGCAATATGGGGGAAGGGGTTATGATACATAAAACTATTTTAAAATGAAGGCATGAAGATAATGAAAACAGAATTCAAAATAATTGCTACCTCTGAAGGGGGTCAAGGTGATACTATTAATAGTGTTCTCATTCTTGATTTGGGTGGTAATATTCATTATATTGTGGTGCTATAAAACACACCTGCATGTTGCCTGCATAATTTTGTAATTGTAAATTGCTATATTTAAATGTCTTTAAAGATTTGTATGTAAAATCATGTTACATAATTATTAGTTCATAATTTTAATTATTTCATTTTTCTCCTTTACTTCCTAGAAGTACACTTTTTTTTTAAAGATTTTATTTATTTATTTGTCAGAGAGAGAGAGCACAAGCAGGCAGAGTGGCAGGCAAGGGGAGAGGGAGAAGCAGGCTTCCTGCTGAGCAGGGAGTCCGATGAGGGGCTCGATCCCAGGACTCTGGGATCATGACCTGAGCTGAAGGCAGACTCTTAACAACAGCCACCCAGGCGCCCCAGTAAATAAAATCTTTAAAAAAAAAAAAAAAGGAAACTACTTCCTTCATACACAAGGCAGTCATTAAAGTGATCAGTAGTGTCAACTTAAGTTGCACATACTCCTAGTGAAACAATGTTGAATTTGGACTAAGATACCCCTGAAAAATTTTAATTGTTAAATCCTTTTTTAACTCTTACTCAAATTTTCTACATTACCATAGAACCCATACTTGTAAACAGCATTACAATTCTGATTTTATATCAAATGGTATAAATTAAGATTAATATGGTACCAATGTCTAATCTAAGAAAACTGTTCTATTTATTTTACATATGCTCAAGTAGTTACGGTCATTTTTGCTCAAATGATCTTGTGTCTCAAATACAGAGTTTAAATTTTCATAAAAAAGAAGTTAAATGATATTTTAATATTCTTTATCTAGAAAAGTTTTTCTGCTATCCCTATTTGCTCCAAACAGTTTCTAAGTTTCTCATATTAAGACTTCTATGACTGACTCCCTTTCACAGTAATGCTGGCCTTGGCTCTGAAACCTTAATGTTGTATATGTGACTTATTAAATTATGCTGATGTGATTTTATTAATGGAATTGTGAGACACTGTGTTTCTAATTTACACAGCTTCCAGGAAAGAACCTGCTTGATGAGATTAGAGATTTATTTGTTTACTAACTCTGTCAGAAGTTTTGCATTTTGGACTTATTCCAGTCTCAAAAGAAGTCCCAAGGCAGTCATTAAATTTAAAAACAATTATAATCAATAATCATGGAAGTCTTAGACTCAGAACTTAAAGAAGAGTCAATCAGAAGAAAGCCATTCTACAGCAGAAATCTCAGATTTATATTCCAAGGCCATCTAATTATTGATTCTCTACAAATCAATTTCTTTATGTGTAAATGGATGATCGCCAATCACAGAAGCTTCTGCTTCTCAGTGTGAATAATCATAGAGATTTGCATACATTTTTAATACTGCATGGCACAGAGGAACCATAAAAAATGAATTGGGAACATGAAATACTAGAACACCACACATCTAATTAGAATTATATTTAGCTAGTTAAATCAGACACAAATTTGTGATTCCACAAATGTATTGTTTTCGAATTTATGGCAATGAATTACTTCAGGGACATGACAAATATTACTAAATTAAACGAGTCTTCAAAACTAGTTTAAATCAGAAGAAAACGTACATGACTAAAATGGCTTATTCTTTTAATACTGATATTTTTCAGCTTCCAGTGTCCATTTATTCATCTATTTCTTCAAAAAATATTTATTGGGAACCTTCTGCAAGCCGTGCAAACGCCAAGGTAAAGTAATACCATACCTGTTATGATTATGTGTTCATAATGGTAGTGCATAAATAATTATGATATAAAGTCTAGTTTAACTACAAAAACTTCACTTTTTCATTACGTAATCATAGATCAAAATCAGAAATTAAGTAATCCGGAAAAGAAATTGGCAAACATTTTCTACAAAGGGCAGGTAGTAAATACTCGAAGCCTTGCAGGCTAGATGGTCTCTGTTCCAACAATGCTACCTTGCCATTGCAGCCTAAATGCAGCCATACGTAACGGATGATACATTAATGTAGGAGCATGGCTGTGTTCCAACAATGATTTATGCACACTGAAATCTACATTTCATATAATTTTCACATGTCACAAAATACTTCTGTGTTTTCCCTTTAAAAATGTATTCAAATGTCTTTGTCCATTTGCTCCACTTTTCTCCTATGATTCTGTAAAGTCTCCTTTGTTTAACTGGTAGCTAGAAGTTTGGGTGTTATAATTAGCAGCTCATCGACAGGATTTGGAAAGGTAGAGGTGGGAGAAAAGCTCTCTGGTCAGAGGGACAAACCTTAGGGACAACCCACAGCCTGCAAAGATTAGAAGAATTGAAAAGAGTTTCATTTGTTTGAAGCCAAAGATATCTGGAGAGAGCTGCTAGGGAATAAGGATAAAGCAAGCAGGAGAAGGACATAAATGTCTCATTGGGGGGAGTTTATGTTTCAGAAGCAGTAGAGTATGTTGGTTGAAAGCGCGGATTATGGAATCAAACCACCCGTATCCTGGCTCTGCCACTTATTAGTTGAGTGACCCTGGATCTCTGTTTCAGTTCCCTCGCTGATAAGTGGGGAGTGTAATAGTCCAACCTCCTTAGAGTATAGTGAAGATGAAATGAGTTAAGACATGTAGCACCTGGTCTGGATAAGTATTCAATAAATGTTAACCTTAAAAAAAAGAAGAAAATCACTTGTAACTCATGGACCACACCAAATAAACAGGATTTGGCCCATGAGCCATAGTTTACCAAACCTGGCTTAGAATATATTCTCTTTTAGAAAATTCTCTTTCTAAAAAGTATCATTTTATGCATGACATTAAAAAAACAACAACAACTGTGTTTCTCATATGGCTTTAAAGGTTCTAACATGATGTTTTGGACAGAATTACCAAACCTCAATATACTTAGAGAAAAACTTGCTTATTACATTCAATTTGAATTCATTTTAAAAAGAATCTCTCTGAGGATGTTTCCCCTTGCTCTCATAAAAGCTTATGTTGAGTTCATTGGATCTGCCTTAACCAAAATATCTTGCTATATCTTTAAACACTGGAATTTAAACAAGTAAAAGCAAATATAATGCAAGTTGAGTCCAAAGTGCTTTCCCTGGCGTGACTCATGCAATCGTGCACAGGTCCTTGAGTGCCCACCGTACACCCTCTGCTGAATGATCCACCGTGGGGGAACCAGCTGTGTCAGTAAGCGGTGTTGAAATGGAATAACCAGCCAAGGACAGTCGCTTTTCCTAGAATGTTAAAGGGCTAGTTCATGTGTGTTGCATGACATTTATTCTCAGCTAGCTCATCCAATTTAAATTATTCCATATGGTTTTATTAACTACTACAAGAAATCAGATAATTCTGTGAGATCTTAAATATGTATGGATAATTGGCATACTCTCTGCTCCAAAGGCACGCTCCTGTAAAACATTTGTTGAAAAAAAAAAGTGCCAATAATATGAAAATGTCTTTTAAATAAATGGTGTTCTATTTATTAAAATTAAACATTTTGGATCATTACATTTCCTTTTTCTGAGTTTTTATCAACACAGAAGTTACAATTATTTAATTTCTATAATTTTCCTTTCTGAATTCTGTCTCCCAGTTTTACATTTCTTTTGAATCACTTGCTTATACGAAATGTCAAGGAAATAGTGTTTTCTCCCTCAAGTTTCTCTTTGAGTTTGTGTAATATAAGTATAACAACATATTTCAGTATCAGAAAATTTCTAAAGCTATGTCTTTGAAAAGAAAAGATTTTCTATGAATAACAAAATAGAAGGTAGGTACCAGGAACCTGGAACTGTCAGCAAATGGAATAATAAAATTATGCTGTTGAAATCATTTGTTTAGTTTAAAGGACTCTGCCAAAATCACAATGCAGGAACATTCTGCATCTTTCTCAAGGTCATAACTGGAAGAGAAATTATCTTAATGCTTCTAAGTTGTTCTTAGAAAGTAACCCTTCATTTAAGAGGAAAAGCTTAAAACGTAATTTAGTAATTTAGCAGATGGTATTTCAAAATGAAATCTTCCAGGAGTCATTCTTTTCAGATCAACATAAAGATGCAGTGAATTAACCACGCTCAGGGCTGAAGTCTGCCATTCTATCTGTTTGGTCACGTAAAGGACCAGAAAATGTAGAGTTCAAGCCACTGTTTATGTTTCTAAGAAATACATTTAGCTCAGATTGTTCAAAAGCAAGCAAAAAACCCACGGGTCTTTGTGGTAAATATTCTCACACAGACCATAAACTAAGATGGCTCAAACATTAAAGGAAAACAGAGCTCTCTAAATTCTACCAAACTTCAGAGCAGAGTTCTTGACCTGTTTGCAGCAAGCTGCACCTGTGGAAATGTCAGCCTTGGTGCAGGACCCAGTAAAGAAACACACGGTAGAAAAGCAATATAAATGTGACTCATTTGAGCAACTGTTCTAATGAACACTTTCCACTGCCTTCAGCAGGTTAAGAATATTAAAGCTACATTCCTGCTGAGCAGGCCTGGATATTTTCTATTTGTTAACTCCCCAGGAACTTGTTGTAATGTCTCCTGGTGAGGATAAGACAGTACTACATTCTGTATTTGCCAGCTGGTAGGAGCAAAAACACCTGGGCAAAGTACTTGTTAAATGGCATATTTCTTCTCTGCGGCGGGCACGACAGACTAAGAAATCTGCTTCTTAGTTTCTTCTTCTTCTTCTTCTTCTTCTTCTTTTTAATACATTGCCCAAACTGTCAAATCAATGGTTAAGTCCTATCCTTACCCTCCACTGCTCCCTGAAATGGGTGGTGGGTTTGATTTTGTTTTCACTGTCCTTGCCTCTCCCATTTGGCTGTCTTGCGACCTGTTACAGTAAATCTTCCATCAGTTCGTTATCCATCCCTGCTCTTAGAGGGCTTTATCTATGACACCAAAGTTCAACTGCTGAAGGGACAACTACTTCTATCCATGAATAATGAGAAACTAACATGTTTTTGTGGACACTGATTCCTCAAATATGTAACAGCTCTGGCTAATTGAAGATATGTGCTGATTTGCTATCCTATTCAAATCTACAGTATAAATGTAGGATCATGAACAGGATACCTCAGTTGCATACTAAAGAGGCTTCAACTTCGTGAGTTGAGAGGTGTGAGCAAGAAATGAAAAACTTTGCCAACATCGCAGTAATAATCCGTTACTATGTTTTATAAAGATGGGATGAATTAGTAGCATTTTTATTAAGTATTGTTTTTTCCTGCCTTTGGTGTTATGATTTGCTTGAATGTTATGTTGCTTTATATATTATTATTGAAATCCATTTTTTCTCTTAATTAACTAATAAAAGTAAAAGAAGCTAATATGCTGAGGTAACCTATCTGTGACAAACTACACTAACTCAGAATATAAGACAGGTCTTAATTTGAACAACAACCCACCTTTCCCTGGTATCATTCCCTCACTAGTTTTTAAAGTACATTCGGCCCCTTACAAATTCCATTCCAACTATTTCTCAGAGAGGGCAGAAAATCTCTCACATGAGTTTTTGATGCAGTGCCTGAGGAACCAGCTGGCATTCGTCATTGGCTTTCTTTTCCGTCCACAATGACGTGAGTTCATTTTCGTGGTGGTAGTGGGGGTGGCTGGATCTGCTTCTTGATCCTCTGGGTCCCTCACAACCTGAAAGGGAACTTGACCACCACTGCTGGCATTGCCACCTGGACTTGGTTAATGTGAGTCTACTAAGCAATGGTGCTAATGTCAGCAGCAACATTGTGGTAGCAAATCTCAGCTTTGTTGAAGTAGAGGAACCCTCTCCCTGATCTTCACGCCACACGGCATGACCACAGTTACATACAAGGCTGTCTTATCCTTCTAATGTCTCCTAGGTATTCTCATTAAAAAGAGCATTTTGATTTTCCCTCTTCCCACCCCTTTGCACATATCCACGTCTAGCTAAGCCAACAACAACGTGAGAGGTTGGCACCATGAAGCAGTCAAGTTCAACCTTCCTTTTTTAACAAATGAGCCAGTCTAGATTAAGCTCACCACCTAACTCTACCTACCCATTGGCATATCCTTTCATAGGAGAATCCTGCGTGACAAAAGATGAAGAAAATATTACTATCCCTGTTTGCCAATTGAAGAAGGCTTAGAACAAGACCTGTTACATAATTTGCTAGACCTAGTACGAAATGAAAATGTGGGGCTCCTTGTTTAAAAAATAGCACAAATTTCAAGGTAGGCACCACAGAGCATTAAACGAAGGGCAGAGTCCTTGTGTAACTGAACAGGTCACATGTCCAGGAAGTCAGACCTGCACAGAGAAGTGAAGTAGCTGAGGCCACACAGCTACTGCATGCCCGAATCATGATTTGAAAACAGAGGTCTGACTCCAGCCAGCATTATGCTCCTATATGCAAGGTCACCGAGCTCCTCTATTCCCCATGCAATATCCCCACGTCCTTGACATGCACCTGGTCTTGGCCAAACCTAAAGTGAGAGCATAACTCAGATTCAAGATGGCAATCACAAAGTAACCCTGGTCTAGTCTCTTACAGATAGACAGGTTACCACTGAACCAGTTTAAGAAGTCAGCATTTAACACCATGGAAAAGTACAAGACAAGAGTAGGTTGAAAACACTCAATTTCTGAGAAAATTGAATGGACCTTTGGAGTGAAGAAGAGACAGACTAAGAAAAATAACACATTAGTGTACATGAATAACAGTTCTCATCCTTTTCCAATTTTTTTCCCTAAATTACCTCAAAGTAAGGAATGTTCCCATATTCTTAAGGATTCCAGGAAGAGAGATTCTGACCTAGGAAAGGGCTAATCTTGCCCCTTCCTCCGAAATTCTCCTGCTCTTTCTGAGGGACTATGAATTTTTCTAAGAATAACAACTTCTACTTAAACATGGTTATGCAATACCTTTCTGCTTTAGACCAGAACTGTCAATATATGTTCTAATAAAGTCCCAAGTCAGACAGATCTGGAATTAAAGCCTCATTTATATTTATTATTTACCAGCAATGAAAATGATGAATTTACATATTTTTCTTTTTTTTTTTTTTTTTTTTTTTTTTTTTTTTTTAAATTTTTTTTTTTTTTTTTTTTTTTTTTTTTTTTTTTTTTTTTTTTTTTTTAAAGATTTTATTTCTTTATTTGACACAGAGAGAGAGAGAGATCACAAGTAGGCAGAGAGAGAGGAGGAAGCAGGCTCCCTGCCGAGCAGAGAGCCCGATATGGGCCTCGATCCCAGGACCCTGAGATCATGACCTGAGCCGAAAGCAGAGGCTTTAACCCACTGAGCCACCCAGGCGCCCATATTTTTCTGATCTTTATATCTGATTGAGAGATTATGCCTACCAAATAAGCATTCAACAAATATTAATTTTCATTTCTTCCCTTTAAACACTTAACTTTTCTTATAGCATTTTCATGATTGAGACTTTGTAGGCTTATTTTTTTATAGGGGCTATGAATTTATTTTCAATATTAACTAAGAAATGACTACTGATAAGTATTTGATAAACAAAAACTATAATCAGACTGCCCCATTTTGTTCCTAGTTAGCCAGAACCACCCAGGTAAACTTCTGTTGTCTCAGCTTATTAATAAGGAATCCCTTTTTATTCTCAAAAGTGCCCCATTCTGAATGATTTTATAATCACCCTGATGATAAAACAACTAGCAAAACTTCAAAAGTTACCAGTCCTCCCACTCAGATAACTTGTTTTTTTTACAAAAATTGCTTTTGTTTGTGACTTTGCAAAACCAGTTAGAAAACAGGGAAATGACATTCATTCACATATAATTCATTCATTCACGTATAAGCAGCACGTACTTCCTGTAATCCCTCTGCTGGCATGTAAGGACAATAAAAATTAAAAACACAAAATCTGGGGTGCCTGCTACTGGGTATTTACCCTAAAGACACAAATGTAGTGATCCTCAGGGGCACATGCACCCGAATGTTTATAGCAGCAATGTCCACAATAGCCAAACTATGGAAAGAACCTAGATGTCCATCAACAGATGAATGGATAAAGAAGATGTGGTATATATATACAATGGAATACTATGCAGCTATCAAAAGAAACGAAATCTTGCCATTCGCAACGACATGGATGGAACTGGAGGGTATTATGCTGAGCGAAATAAGTCAATCAGAGAAAGACAATTATCATATGATCTCTCTGATATGAGNGGCAGGGCGGGGAGTCGTGGGGGGTAGGGAGGGAAAAATAATGAAACAAGATGGGATGGGGAAGGAGACAAACCATAAGAGACTCCTAATCTCACAAAACAAACTGAGGGTTACTGGGGGGTGGGAGGGTAGGGATAGGGTGGATGGGTTATGGACATTGGGGAGGATCTGTGCTATGGTGAGTGCTGTGAAAGCTGTAAGCCTGATGATTCACAGACCTGTACCCCTGGGGCAAATAATAATAATAAAAATATATATATGGTTGAAAATCTCAAAAAAAAAAAAATAATCTGGGGGCGCCTGGGTGGCTCAGTCAGTTAAGAGGCTGCCTTTGGCTCAGGTCATGATCCCAGAGTCGTGGGATTGTGTCCTGCATTGGGCTCCCCGTTCAGCGGGGAGCCTGTTTCTCCCTCTGCCTGCTGCTCTCCCTGCTTGTGCTCTCTCTCTCTCTCTCTGATAAATGAGTTAATAATATCTTTAATAAAAATAAAAATCACAAAATCCCTCCGAATAGTTTCATTATCTTGTGTGTGTGTGTGTGTGTGTGTGTGTGTGTGTGTATGTATCTATTTTTTTTGCCTTTCTGAAATGGCTCAAGGACTAGAAACATTAAGAACCATGTTCCTAAATTAAATAATCACACATCCTTTAACTTTTCTTATAGAAGTAATTGTCCTTTTTCTTCCGCCACTTACATTTTCAACATTTCTTGACGTGTGTAGCTCAAAATAGAGCACTGAACCCTGAAGATCAGTTTGCAAATATAGTCAGAGGGCGACTTCATCCTGTGTCTACACAGCATCTTCAGGCCTGGCTCTTCCGAGGGTTTCCTTCCCAGCACCTCTCCTGGGCTGTCCAAAGGCACTTCTGCTGCTCTGACTCCCCGGGGGGCTCACCGGGCTCCCTTTTGTGTGCTTTTAAATAAGGATGTATCTGTGTCCCCAGCTGTACTACTGTCCCCTTCAGGCCAGCTGAGAAACCTCAATAACAATACTGGGGCCCCTGGGTGGCTCAGTGGGTTAAGGGTCTGCCTTCAGCTCAGGTCAGGATCTTAGGGTCCTGGGACTGAGCCCCTCATTGGGCTCCCTGCTCAGCGGGGAGCCTGCTTCTCCCTCTGTCTTTCCCCTTGGCTGTGTTCTCTCTCTCTCTCCCTCTCTAATAAATAAATAAAATCTTTAAAAAAAAAGAAACCTCAATAATAATATTAATTGAAATTTATTAAATATGAAATATGTGCCAAATGCTTGAAATTCGTTAGGTATTTAAGCTTTAAAAAGATCCTTTAAATTATACTTTACAGATTTTTCTAAAAATGAGGCTCAGAAGAGGGAAGTAACTTGCCTGAATTTATTTAAGTAGCTGATAGGAAACAGAAGCAAGATGTGGTCCACAGTCTGACTGAAGTCTAAGCTCCCAGACTCTGTCACTTTCTCTACCGAGCCTGAAAATTATAGTTTTCCAGGCACTAGGCATAGTAAATGCTCAAAAAGATTTATTTATTCCTATGTTTAAATAAGCTTATAACATAGAACATTTTAAAGGTTTTCAACAGAAAGGTGCCTGGCTCAGCCGTTAAGCATCTGCTTTTAGCTCAGGTCATGATCTCGGGGTCCTGGGATCGAGCCCCGCATAGCATCAGGCTCCCTCCTCAGTGTGAAAGGCTGCTTCTCCCTCTCCCACTACTTATATTCCCTCTCTCCCGGTCTCTCTCTCTCTCTCTCTCTCTCTCTCTCTCTCTGTCAAATAAATAAATAAAAGCTTTTAAAAAAATTTTTTAAAGAGGTTTTCAACAGAAAAGCAAAGCAATGTGATTTTCTAAATCAATTCTTTTAATCACAAATTATTTATCAGCTCAGCACCTGGCCTTTATCTTACAAACAACAGCCACTGAAACATTTGCTGAACAAAGGAACAAACTCATATTCAGGGCTCTAGTCTTGGGTTCTTTGTTTTGCTCTTTTCATTCCCAGGTTGAGCTCCCTATTTAAAACAAAACTTCTGCTCTGCCTGAGCCCAACAGCGTGACAACCAGGAGACCCGAACACTTGGCCTCAATGTGGATTTGGTGGGTTTGGCCAGAGAGGCAAGACCCGACTACAAAAGTAGTACAAGAACCTAATTCTTGTCAGAAAGAGACACGAGGCAAAAGACAAAAGACGTTCTCTCTACTAAGAATTCAGCAAGCAAGCGAGCAATGGGGATGGGAAAGTCTGTAGTGACAAGAGCAATATTTTTAGCAGCCTCTGAGAATCTCTTCTCGTGTGTCTGGCTGTGTGAGGGAAATAAAAAATTACAGAATCAAAGTAAGGGAAAAAAGTAAATAAAGGATGCTGTACATCTCCCTCTTCGTATTTTTTTTTAATTTCTGTATTCTTACCTAGAAAGGGGGCCGCTCATATTCTATGTCATCTCTAAGTTCTAAATGCCAAATTGGAATAAATGGCAGAAGTCCCCACTGGAGAAAACCTGTTCATCTTCATTCATGAACGGTGCATCAATACATTTTCTACCAACCCCTGCATGTGAAGCCAGAAGCATCCTGAACGCCTGGTGCGGTACTGACTATTGAATTTCAATTTTGAGCAATATTTCCCAAAATGTCACTTGCAGAAAACCTGCATCAAAGTCATCTGGATACTTAACTAAAATGCAGATTCCCAGACTCTGCCTCAGCCCTATGTATTCAGAACCCCTGGGCTGGAAGCCAGTAACCTAAATTTTAAAAGAAAATCCTTAAATGATCTTTTTTAAGCACACAGAAATGAGATTTCTGTGAAATTTGAGAACCAACCACAATGACCTTACCCCAGCCCAAAACAAATCCCATGTATATGACACATCTGATTTTTTTTTTTTAATTAAGTCCCTGAGACCACCTAGCATTTCATCACCTTTCCCGATTTTCCCCTAGTTTTACTAGAGCGTGCAGGACATGACAGAAAGCTGTCAGTGCCTGGATAACTAGAATGTGCTTGGATCCAAATTTTGGACTTGGTTGCTTAGTGGTTATAACATTAAGTAATTTAATTATCTCTAAATTTCCGTTTATGTATCTGAAATACAGAACTAGAAATAAAACTGTAATAACATCTCACACACAGGGCGCCTGGGTGGCTCAGTGGATTAAAGCCTCTGCTTTCGGCTCAGGTCATGATCTCAGGGTCCTGGGATCGAGGCCCGCATCGGGCTCCCTGCTCAGCAGGGAGCCTGCTTCCCCCTCTCTCTCTGCCTGCCTCTCTGCCTCCTTGTGATCTCTCTCCCTCTGTGAAATAAATAAATAAAATCTTTAAAAATAAAAA
>LNAC01000100.1:2501070-2566928 GCA_002007465.1 Ailurus styani
AAAAAAAAAAATCTCACACACATTGTCGAAAGGATTAAATGTAGTTTACATTCCCAGCATCTTAAGTAAATTAAAGTTCCCATTCCTCATCATTTTTTCCATTATTCTCTTTTTTTGCCTCAAATTAGGGCCTCGCTGTGTTCTTTCATAGCCCAGTTGGAGCCTTGAGTCATTAATTATTTGGGTCCCAAGGTCTCCCGGATAAAACAACATCAGTCTTGTGAAAGGGAAGTGTGAGTGCGCACCTGGACAGAAGATGGATCTAAAGAACAAACCAAGCCTCTCCCAGCTGCATCCACTCGGAGACAGGAGGGGAAAAAATGTCTGTCTGGCATGGAGCACAGCTGTTCTGCTTCTCGGAGCTACTTGCAAACACAGTTTAAGCAAATCGTAGGTAGAAAACCACAGGTTTAGTCCAAAGCAAAGGACAACTCTTATCTTTATAAAACAATTATGCAATTCACAAAACTAATGAAAATATACTTTTGTTTTTTACACATTTTAAATGTTTCTGCAAGCAACATTCTATGTCCATGGATTTTCACCAACTCTCCCCACTAGGTCGAAGGCCAGTAGGATGATGACTCTGCCTCTTTCCCTCCCCAGAAGAAAGAATGCTTTTCTTCACTCCGGCTTTCTGCATTGCCTCCAGCAGCTCAGAACTCAAGAGAAATAAATAAATAAATAAATAAATAAATAAATAAATAAATAAATAAATAAATAAATAAATAAATAAATAAATAATAAAAAAATAACAATGTAATCNTGACTCTGCCTCTTTCCCTCCCCAGAAGAAAGTTTTTCTTTACACCAGCTTTCTGCATTGCCTCCAGCAGCTCAGAACTCAAGAGAAAAAAATAATTAATTAATTAATTAATTAAAAAATAACAATGTAATCACAGTCTCCAAGCCCTTAGAGAAAGCAGAGGCTTTCCAGTAGCCTGTCAATTGCTAAAGGAGGCCGATGCAAATGGTGATGTATCTGCTGGGGAGAGAATGTGGACTTTTCCTCTGAGTTTCAAGTTAGGCACCAGGAAATAATGAATGAAGGTGGCAGCAGTTGTAGTCTCTACCCTGAGATTAAAATACCTGTGAGGAAGTCACTTCTCTGGGCTTCTTATCTCAAAAACGGAGCTATCCCTTCCTTGCTTTCTTCCAGAAGATCATCAGAGGACCCGAGTGAGAAAATGTACATGAAAACCCAGTAAATTGATAAAACTGCACAGATACAGGGAATCTTAACTCCCAAACATTTAGGTCGTGACTCACGCAGCACCCATCCCCACCTCCTTTTCCTGCCCCTTAAGTAAGAGCTAAAAAAGCAACCTTTTTTTAAATTTTATTTATTTGACAGAGAGAGAGAGAGAGAGATCACAAGTGGGCAGAGCGGCAGGCAGAGAGAGAGGAGGAAGCGGGGTCCCTGCCGAGCAGAGAGCCCCAGAGAGCCTGATGCGGGGCTCGACCCCAGGACCCTGAGATCATGACCTGAACCAAAAGAGGCTTTAACCCAGTGAGCCACCCAGGCGCCCCGGAAAGCAAACATTTTAACTCCTTTTCTCTTACAAGCACAAATGGCCTGTTACACGGAGGTAAAGCTCTCCAAGAGATACGGTGAAGTGTTGCCTTTCTTTTTCCTTTCCTTTCCTTTTCTCCTTCCCTTCCCTTCCCTGCACTCTCTTTTTCTTTCTCTCTCTCTTTTCTGTTCTTTCTTTCTTTCTTCTTTCTCTCTCTCTGCCTTGAACAAAGACGTGATGCCTGCAGCTACAGCAGCCAGCCATCCTACGACCGTGAGGTAAAGAACACAAGGAGACAAGCCAACAAGGGGAAGATGGTGGGAAAGAAAGAAAGAGCTTAGGTCTATGACGGTATCATGTTAACAATGACCCAATACCAGAAACGGCCTCTATCAAAAACAGACGTAAGGAAAAACAATTCCTGTTTATGTAAACTACTGTTAGCGATTCTGTTGTCGCCCCTGTATTCCTAAGTGAAATAATGACAGAAGCCGGAATAATCCTTTTTCCAACTTAAATCCGATCATGTCACTCCTTCACTTCAAAACACTCCCGATGACACCGACCTTACTCAGGGTAAGGGAAGGTTTTGTTTTTCCCCCAGGGCCAAAAAGCCCGATGCAGTCTGCTCCTTGTGAACTCCCTGACCTCGCCCATTCTTCGGCCTTGACTCCACACACCAGACACATTCCGGTCTCAAGCTTTTATTTTTAACTCTTTCCTCTGCTTGGAAGGCTCCTCCCTCTAGGTACCTGCCAGGCTCACTCCCTGTCTTCTGCCAGGTCTTTGCTGAAATGTTAGCTTTTGGTGAGACCTTTCTTCTAACCCACATCGAACTACAGAAATTCCCCCACCCCAACAAGGCTTCACTAACCTGTAACCCTGTAACTTTTAAAATTAGTATGAGATCCCTTGGGGCACGTAGGTGGCTCAGTCTGTTAAGCGCCCTGATAGGAGAAAAACTGGGCTCTAAGATGGCCAACCAGCCCAGCAAGGGAATTCCAGACCCTGTGTCAAAGCCCTTCCGGGTTCTTCGTGACCCGTCTCCCCGCGGGCACGCGAGCGCCGACAGCACCAAGTGCGCGGAAGCAGAAGGGTATAAACCACCCTCCCTGCCTGTGCTGGGGGCTCAGGCCTTGGGAGACCACCCTCCTCTGGGCCGGCCAGTGTTAAGTAAACCCCCGATCCTCCAAGGTCTCCGAGAGCCGCTTGGTTCTCCCACCAGGATCCAGCCCAGGTTCCGTAACATTCGGCTTCCTGACCTGGAAACCCTTCCGGCAGTCTCCAGCCCGCTCGCCGTGGACCAGCCCTACTCCTCTGTTCCCGAGGGACTCCGAAGAGATTTGGCAGGTGAGGACCTGGTCCCGACGTCGGATTCCATAAATCCTGGGGCCCCAGCACCCAGGCAGGCCCACCCGTCAAGGGGGAAAGGGAAACTGATCACTTCCCAGGGACCTCTTTTTTTTTTTTTAAGATTTTATTTATTTATTTGACACAGAGAGAGAGATCACAAGTAGGTAGAGAAGAGAAGAGGAAGCAGGCTCCCCGCTGAGCAGAGAGCCCGATGCGGGCCTCGATCCCAGGACCCTGAGATCATGACCTGAGCCAAAGGCGGAGGCTTTAACCCACTGAACCACCCAGGCACCCACTTCCCAGAGACCTCTTAGAGGTCTCCCAGGTCAGGAACCCACACTACCCCCCCACCAAAGGGAGGACAGGAAGGAATTTCCAAAAGGAAATCCACAGGTCAGGGCCTCCCCGGAGGGGGGGGCGGAACTTGGGGTGACTCGGGCGAGCACCCTTAGGGTCCCCAGAAGCCTACGCAGTCCAAGTAGGCCCGAACCTGTTTCCATGGTGACCTCATAAGGTCTAAGGCAAGCCCTTCGGGGCACCAGTCCATGGTTTAAAAGGACTCACCATGGCTAAGAGGCACCCAGGTCTCCTCCGGGAGGGCGGACAGGCGGGCATCTGACTGGTCTGTCCTATGGAGGGGCACCCACCCTTTGTTTGTCTTTACGCCAACGACACAGCGAGGGAACACAGGGTGGACAAGAGAGCCTCTGCTCAGCATGGGTGGAAGCTCTTCAAAACCTACAGTCTTAGACTGTATGCTCAAAAATTTTAAGAAGGGATTCTCAGGAGACGGGGATCAAAACGTCTCCTGGAAAATTAGGCACATTATGTGAATGGGAATGGGCCACCTTTGGGGTCGACTGGCCCTCTGAGGGTGCCCTAAGACCTACCCATTGTCCAGGTCATTTACACAATTATGGTCGGGACTCCCGGACACCCTGGCCAATCCCCATATATTGAATCTTGGCTTCAGAGAGCCCAACCTCTGCCCCTATGGGTCCGATTCTGTGCTAATAGGAAGGACCAAAGTAGGACATTTGTAACCCAAAAAAGAGCCCAAAGGCTGTAAGGAGGCAAAGCCTATCAAGGAGGCCCTGCCGGGGGGCATCAGGGGCAGCAACAGGGATGAGCTCTGGGGAAGGATGAGCCCGTCAGGAAGCGCAGGGACTGCAGTTCTCCTCTGACCCGGGGCCTAAAGCTGAGCTGCAGGAAGACAGTGCTCCTCCTTCTTCAAAGTGGCATGTGTGGGGAGATAATCTGGCTTAGCAGCTCTGACAGCCCACAAGAAACTTGATCCAGACAGAAACAGGATACAACAGGATATATTATGTGGGGGGGGAGGGGGCGGTGCTTGGATGGCTCAGTCTGTTAAGTGTCTGCCTTCCACTGAGGTCATGATGCCAGGCATCCTTCAGGATGGGGACTTTAAGGAATATTCCCAACCAGCTGCCAAAACTCCCTTTGTTTCCAGGAGATTCCCTGTCTTCTCTGGCTGGACGGGGACTGCCTATCCCCCCTTGTTGGCGGGGAAAACATGGCGTCTGCTTCTCTGGAGCTGATGAGCTCCTGAACTGGGAACCCTTTCTCTGCCCTCTGGCAGCGCTTCGTCCCTTCTGCCTCCTCATTCCCCTTCTCCCGGTTCTGTACCACCTTGGGTGCGGCCTGCATTACTGGCTTCTAGACCATCCTCGGTGCCTCGGGCACCATGGCTCCTTCTCCCTTCACTGTCAAGGAGCAAGAAGAGCACCCCCGGACACAACACCACCCACTCCAGATTTCCCCACGTGTCTCAGGTGAAAATTGACCATGAAGAGGATCCAGGTGGAACATAATTCAGTATTTAAACTAACCTTTTATTCTACCAAGGTTCCTGAAGGTCAAACCTCATGTTATCTCTGTTGCGATTTGTTAGCAAAAAGTTGACTAAACTAATGGTTAATTGTCTGTCTCAGAGTTTCCCTGGCTAGTTGTTAAGATTACTTTCAAAGTCTTTCGTAAACTAAAACTTTAAAATTTTGCTTGGATGATAAATAGAATCAAATTCATTGGACATCTAGGTCTTTTCCAAATAGGATAAAGTGCTAAGTCATTAATTACTGGACATAGGTTTGCACTTTTGAGTTTTTATTGCAAAGAAACTAAGGATATTTAAATCTGTTGGTAAACATGTTTTGTGCTTAACTGATTCATAAATTTGCCATCTAAAGAATTCTGGTTGCAACAGTTCAGTTTGTTACTAATTCATTCTCACTGGAGGCTGAAGTGCAAAATTCTGCTAATTGTAACTAAGACTGATGAAAGGGAAACAACTCTGTATGTGAAAAAGTAGGAGATATTTAAGAAAAATAGAAGAAATGGCTTGGGACAAAATCTGAATGCAAAGGAAAGCCATAGAAAGTTTACGGAGGGAAAACTTTGGAACGGAATTTTAGATGTGGCTGGGACAGACCAAGATTGAAATGAATGGATTTTTTTTTTAAGATTTTATTTATTTATTTATCTGACAGAGTGATCACAAGTAGGCAGAGAGGCAGGCGGAGAGAGAGGGGGAAGCTAGCTCCCTGCTGAACAGAGAGCCTGATGTGGGGCTCGATCCCAGGAGCCGAAGGCAGAGGCTTAACCCACTGAGCCACCCAGGTGCCCTGAAATGAATGGATTTTAAAGTACATTGGTATAAGACGGAAAATCTGCTTTCTCTCTGTTCAAAAAGACAAAGTATTCTCCAATCGCTGGTCTGCACTTGATAAGAAAATGCAAATAGTTGTTTCCTCTCTGCCTGCCCAGAAAAACCAGTTTCTATGTTTTGCCTTTATCAGGTCCTTAACATCCCTAATCTTATTTAGGCATGTGCTGCAAAGCTTTCTAAGGTTTTAACAAACTTCCCAAGATTTAAATTGTAAGTGAAGTCTCCTTAACTTATTAGGTCTTTTATTTGGTATGCTAAGTCACTCGGGAAGTACTGTTAAACAAATGATAATCCTTGGGTTTCATTTGGGTGGGTGCTATAACTATGGGCAGTTCCTGAAGTTTTAATGTCCTAATACAAGATCATCACTCAGTGTTCTGATGATGGGAGTGTCCTGTGTCACAGGGTAACTAAGCTTCCTTGTCAATGGTATCATGGGGAACGCTCAGACTGTATCACTGGCAGTGTCTGTTTCTGAGTTTTTGTCATTTACAATTGTTTTTATTGTCTTACAAAATGAGTTTCATCTGCAAGGAAGTTCATGTAAAGGACTTTTAGGACAAAAACAGGTATCCAGTATCTTTAAGATCAAAACTGAAATGAGTAAAAATTTCCAGAACTAAGAAAAACTTTATTCGTGTGTGAACAAATTGAAGCATTTAACTTTTCTCTCTCCCTAAACCCTCTGAAATTCAGAAGGTCTCAGTAACTATTCTTTCTTCCATGGCAGTCATACTTATTTGCATAAGTACAATAGGAATCTGTTCTCCTTGTAACAGGACACTACTGAAAACATTGGTTGTTTTACCAAGGCTTTGACTGGAATGTCTTATTTGAGAGACATGCCTAGACTCAGATATACCCAAACAGCTTCAAGGAACTAAGGTTGACTTCATGAAACACGGAGCCCTAAAGCCCCTTGGAATGGTCCGCCTAATACCTTGCTTACAGAGTTCCCAAGAGCCTCCCCGGCTGAGTAGAGAATGTCACTTCCTAGCAGGTGAAGGAACCTCAAGATACATTGGGGCCTCATGAAGAGAAAGCCACCCAAATCTACAGGTTTTGCAGGCATGTTTGATGGCAAGTACTTGGCTTGGCTTCTGGCCTGGAAAGGCTACTAAAAGTTCGACCTAAAGATTCCCTATGAAAGTTCCAACAAAGCAGATTCTAAAAGATCTATATGATCAATCTTGCTGAGCTTATGTAAATAATTATGCCTTTTGTTAAAACCGGACTTGTATTTCAAACAAATCAGTCTTACTTGGCTATCTCTGGAATTGAGGGTTATTACAGAGAAAAATTATGTTTCAATAACACACCTTTGTGGATGTTAAATTCTAGTTCTGATTGTCTTCGAATAATGTTTACCTAAGCTAGACAAGAGAACAAAGGCCCCCAATAGATGATGGAAGGCAGACTTACTAAATGTCAGGCAATGCTTAAAATAATACCTGAAAACCTAAAACCTGCCAAACTTTAAACTCAGCTACGCTTGTGCCTGGACCTGAACATCGTACTTCTATAGAGCATAACTGTTCAAAGTCATTGATCTTGTTTATTGTACTCAACTGGATTTCAAAGATTCCCATAGCTATAATTCACCTCAAAGGCTCTATGGCAGACTACCCCCTGTAATAAGCAGGCTTAGAGGAGATCTCAAACAGATTGGAGACTTAGAAGTGTTCCAACACCTCCAAGCCCTGGGAAGAACTCTAAGGAACATCTCCTGAGAAGCTTTAGAAAGGATCCCCTCAAACCACAGTGGACAGGGCCCCACACTGTTGTTCTAACCACCCCTACTCCCCTGAAGGTCTCAGGTGTTACCCTATGGGTTCGCCACTCTAGAGTAAAGAAGGCTCGCCAGTCAGATGAGGAATCATACCAGTGGAAAGCCCAACGAGACCCTACAGACCCGCTCTGGCTCCACCTTCTGCGAGAACCCACCAACTGATGGACACCCGTTCACCGTGGTCACTGGCTATCATAGATACGATATCCCTCACCTCAGGAGTCGGACGTGACGCTACTGCCCCTTCTGATTAGACTATCTCCCAGAAACTTGTTATTGTTACTGATTATTGGGCAGCCTTAAGAACCTTAGGATGGATGGCTAAGTTCACGGAAAACACTGTTACCAGGTGAGCTGCTGCTCAGAGGTTAGCCTTGCAGGGCTATCGGCCCATAGCAGATGATAATGATGCCCTCTAAACTCCGTGTTTAAAGGGGCATCAAAGGGGGTAATGATAAGGGGAAAACTGTCCTCTAAGATGGCCGACCAAACCAGCAAGGGAATTCCAGGCCCTGTCTCAAAGTCCTTCCGGGTTCTTCTTCCCTACCCTGTTTACCGCATGTGCCAAAAGTGCAGAAGTAGAAGGGTATAAATTACCCTCCCTGCTTGTGCTCAGGGCTCAGACCTTGGGAGGGGACCACTGCCCTCTGAGCCTGCTGGTGTTAAATAAACCTACAGGGTCTCCGAGAGCCGCTTGGTTCTTCCATCAGGATCCAGCCCAGGTTCCGTAACAGTCCGACACTCGGTTTTGGCTCAGGTCTGGATCTCAGGGTCATGGGATGGAGCCAGGGTCGGCCCTGAGCTCAGTGGGGAGTCTGCCGGAGATTCTCTCTTTCTCCTTCTCCCTCTGCCTCTACCCCTCCCTGGACTCATGCTCACACATGTGCGTTCTCCCTCTCAAATAAATTTTTTAAAAAACCTTAAACTTAGTATGGATCCTCTATATTTCCTGGAAACTATAGGCTTTATCCAGAAAGCTGACTTAACACTTGAGACATTATACCTTTCTGAACTGTAAAAAGATCAACATTTTTAAAAAATGATTATTTGGGCACCTGGGTGGCTCAGTGGGTTGATGCCTCTGCTTTCGGCTCAGGTCATGATCTCAGGGTCCTGGGATCGAGGCCCGCATCGGGCTCCCTGCTCAGCGGGGAGCCTGCTTCCCCCTCTCTCTCTCTGCCTGCCTCTCTGCCTCCTTGTGATCTCTCTCCCTCTGTGAAATAAATAAATAAAATCTTTAAAAAAAAAATGATTATTTATGCCATGAAAACTTTCAAAAAGGATTTCAGGTACTTTTTAAACAAGCCACATGCATATTAAACTATTACATAAATAAATATAATTAAAAGTCATGCACAGTAAACACTTTAATGGTTATTTCTCTTTCCACTTTATCCTAAGCTCTTTGGGTGGGCTCAGACTTCTTGGTAAGAGTCCAGAAAAATAATTAACTGTGACAACTGGCTGCCACCACAGTAGACACCTATGTCAATTTATGAAAGTCCCTACCAAGTAAAAAAGGTCATATTCTTCAAGGCCTGGGGTTTCCTCCAATTAAGCAATGGCTTCAAACGCAGTAACTCAAACCATTTAGCTTGTTTCCTCTGGCTCACCAAGGCAGCAAGATATTCAGCAACTCTATAAACAGGTCCAGAAAATGCTTGGGTACACTTGCACTGCTAAAGCGAAGACCAACACAGACGATAAATTATTGAAAACTACACCTGAAACTAAGTATGTACTCTACGTTGTAATGGAATTTAAATTTTAAAAAATGAGAAAAAGTAAAAAGAAATAAACCTAAGGTAGTCCCCATGATCTCATTTAGTTATCCCCTGAACCCCTGCCAGACTCCTCACCTGACCCTCCCCCAAGATCCTCCTCAGATCTCAAAGCTTATCTACTATTTACATCATCTGCATGGGATGTTCATAACATCATTAACATGGAGAGAGGAACCACATTCTAAGGGTGACATTAATGTAAACCTCTGCCCCATTTGGCTGGGGCAAAGTGCGTTTGTTGATCTGCACATGAGTGAGATATCTTCATTATCTCATTTCTGTTGCTCATTGTATGAACTCCTCCCCTTCTTGCCTATCAAGGTACTTAGATTCAGCACTTTTTATAAAGCCCTTTACCCTGACTGCTTTACATAGACTTTTACCAAATAAAATTTGGGACTGGGTGGGGTTTTACTTTTTCCAAAATAAAAATACAGTCCTATAATCACATACACATTTCTCAATGCTCTATTTATTCAATTTTTCAAGAAATATGTATTGAACTCTAAATATGTTCTAGGAACTGTCCTTGACACTGAGGAGAGTAGTGATATAGCCAAAACCTCTTCATGGAGCTTATAGTTTATTCTGATATATTAATTTCATCTTTACTTTTGCAGATCATCTTACTAAAAGAAAACGAAAAGGGCTATTATAATTGAGCAGTAAATTAAGCATAAGCTTCTTACCGCTTAAAACCAATGAGAGAAATAGTAGCTTATCATATCACATTGGTAATTATATTATTCAGAAGAAAAACCTGTTTTTAAAAAAAAGTGATCATAAAGGAACTCGTCACCTGAGTCATTATACGAATGATACTACAAAACACGGTAGAGAAATCCTCACTAGCGGACTGACAGAACATGCACATTTCTTCTTCCAAGAGCCGCTTGACAAAATATGCCTGCAATCTAAGTAACTTTATCACCAGTAAGTGGCAGAATCATGGATTGGCTTTTGGTCTAAATTGCAAGCCCTAAACCTTACTGAAATATTAAATTAGCATGAGCTCCTATACCCTTTCCGAGTTAAAAACATACCTTTATGCAAATAGCTAAGATTTAACTTAAAATAAACATCTATATTTAAGCAGACACATTTTAAACATTTTGAAAATAAAATAGAAATAATGTCAAGAGATTCACACTGTTTCGGGAGAAACCTCCTCTACGACCTACTTAATTTTAGCTCGACTCCAGAAGTTTGTCATCACCTCTCGTTTTAGAGAACCAGATCGTGCTCTGTGATTTTCTTTTTTGAGCAGCAAGACATAGGTCTCTTTCTAGAATTGCTTCTCAGTAATTCCTTCAAGGAGACCCCCAAGAGGCCCATAAATTCACCTTGGCATACAAATATGTTTAGAATCTCCCTACGATGAGAAGAGGTTTTCTTCTAAGAAATATTTTAAATTTACCTCCTTCCACCTGATTAATGACATATTTAAAAGGAGCAAGCCCATTAATTTATAACCTCTTTGTTGGTCGTCCCTGGCAACCACCTGTAGCCACTTTTCTCCCTCAGAGTCATGCATCTTTTATAATGTCAGAAAATCACATATAATTTTAATTGGCTTTATTACATCTTCCAAGGATGAAATGGAGTAAAAACAATGTAGAGTAAAGAAATAAAACTGGGCGCCTGGGTGGCTCAGTGGGTTAATGCCTCTGCTTTCAGCTCAGGTCATGATCTCAGGGTCCTGGGATCGAGGCCCGCATCGGGCTCCCTGCTCAGCGGGGAGCCTGCTTCCCCCTCTCTCTCTCTGCCTGCCTCTCTGCCTCCTTGTGATCTCTCTCCCTCTGTGAAATAAATAAATAAAATCTTTAAAAAAAAAAAAAAGAAAAGAAACAAAACTGGGATTGACAAATCTGTGTCCTACTTAACCAGAGAGAAACATTTTCAACTGGCAAATATATTGGAGATTACTTTTAGCAGTAAGATTGCATTTTGAAAAGCAAACTGGCATTGCTAATAAAATATTCAAGGTTATGCAGAGAATACAAACTGTCAATGAGGGATTTAATGGCTCTGCAGCATCCTTTCATACTCCTAAAAGTTTCTTCTTGCTTCATAATGCAAAGAATTCTGTATTGACAAAATACTAAAGACACTTGCTTGTGTTTCAGTAAAGAAGAGGACAAAAGATTCTTGAAGACTGGGTTTTCAGGCTTACTGTCTCTTTATGAGTTTTCCGAGCACCTTCTGCAGGAGGAGGGATGGTACTATTTCAGCTCCAGCTAACTATCACAACTCTTCCAGGGAAAAGACCCCGTGAGGCTCCTTCAGCACTGGCCAGGGTCAATGCACTTTAAGAACAAACTGTTAAGATTCTATTTTTAGGGTTACATCTTCAGGCCCTTTTAGAAACTGGACTTGGAATCAAGACTATGCTGCCATTATGGCCACAAGTAGACTTTAAGATGTCCTTTCCATTTGAGTAACCAACTTGCAGTTTCTTGTCTTCTCATTTATCAAATAAGATTCCCCAGAGGGAGAATCCTATTGGCTTAGCTCATCTTTCCTTGACCCATGACCAGGCCACTGGTCCTAAGTCACTCAGTACAGCTTAGCTGTCCTGTGTCAGGGGATTCCTCTATCCAGGCAGCTGCGGTTTAGGCCAGACAAGGACAACTGGTTAAAGCCATGGCTCCCAGGCCTATTCCTGCAGTGGGAGAACCTGAAACATGGAAGTTCCTCTTACAAGGGACAAAAGGTAGCAAAATGTCATGAAACAGCTTTCTAATACAGCTCATCATGAGCAAAGCACTGAATTCATTAATGGGGATTACTCACATTTGGATAATTCCACCAAGGGTAGGCTCTGTGAGGCACAAACATGAAGATGTCATAAGATGATACGGACACCTCTACAGATACTTTAACTAGATGTCCTAAGACATACATACTTAGTTAATATGAGTGTCTCTCTTTTTTCTTAAGATTATTTATTTCAGAGAGAGAGAGAGAGTGAGCATGAGCGGGAAGGACAGAGGGAGAAGGGGACAGAATCTCAAGCAGGTTCCACACTGAGCACAAGGCTCGATCTCAGGACCCCACGATCATGACCAGAGCTGAAACCAAGAGTAGGACTCTCAACTGAACGTGCCACCAAGGCGTCCCAGTGGATCTTTCTTTTTAAAGAAAACTGGCATATATCTAACCCCTTCTATTACACAAAGTTGGCAACAACACTCCTGATATAATTTGAGGCATAGCATGTAGTCCTTCCTACCTCGATATATCCCTAGACTTTATTCACTTCTACTCCACATGGCAACACTGATAGAAAAGTTTGTAAAAGTAATGCAATGGCAAAACTATCTTTCTCTGCTGCTTGGGGATCAGTTTAATCATTTTTTCAGTTGGATAGGCCAAAACATTTTCCTTCCTCAAGGCATACATTCAACCCAACTTCCTCATCCCAGCAAATGGCACTGCCCCCCACTGACACAGAGGATATGATGGAGATCATCTTGACATAACTTCTCATCTTGAGTGTCTCTTCCCATATTCTCCTAGGCACAATCACCACTTCACTTTAAAATATTCCTCTATGTTTCCCAAGCTTCTCCCTTTTCTTCCCTGTCCTCTGAGAAAAAGAGGACAAACTCTTACTCACGACTCTATTTTTCAAGTCTACCTAATCCTGCACTGGACCTTCAATCTCTCTCTCTCTCTCTCTCTCTAGCTCCCTACTGCTTCCCTCCTCTACCCCGTAAATTTATTAACTCAAGTAATCTTATCTTAAAGCAAGATAAAACAAGCACCAATTAAATGCTCATGAATATGGGCTTTCTCCTTATGACTGTTTCAGTACTCACCAACACTGATAATAAATCTTGCAAGAAGAACTAACCATACCAAGGAATCTTGGATTCTGTAGTTTTGCTGAAATGCATGAGCATAACAGGTGTCATGTCACACAAAGCATAGTTTTCACTCAGAAGAATCTGCATTAAACACTTCTCTTCCTCAGTCTCCTTGACCTCAGCCACTATATCTTGGAAATCCTCCCACTGGAAAGTGCTGAGACCAGCCTTTCCTCCTTCTTTCTCCCTCATTTATCTTGCAAAGTAAATGTTTTCGCTTCAATATAAAACATAACCTAGCCAAGCTCCAGTAGCTTTCTCTTACCACTTTCTCAGGAAAGTTCTAAAATGCTCTCCATACCATTGCCCCAAACCTCCTCTGACCCCAGACAACAAAGGTCCACCACCATATTTCTCTTTTGCATTGCCCAACTTCTCCAGAGAATATATGTCCTCTGCCTCTGATTTCTAACTGCGAACTTCTCCTTAATCCCCTGCAATGAATTTTTTCAACTCTCAACCGAAATGACTTTCTTGAACTTCACCAAAGATCTCTTTATTACCAAAGCCAAGGGTTTGTCTAATTTTCGTTCTCTGTGTGTCTTCTTGAAGACATTGTAAACCTTCCTCTTTGAACTCTTGTCTTGGGGATATCATCGTAAAGCAGAGCCTGAAGTGAGATAATCCTTGATTCAAATCCAACTGTGCCACTTAAAAATTGCACAACCCAATTTAATAAGCAAAGTCTCCTTCTCCATGCCAGAAAGTGGCAATAGTATTTCATTGGGTTGGCTATGAAAATAAAATGAGTTAAAGCCACTGCATAGTGATGGAATCTGGTAGATAAATAAGGATCCTTCCTTCCCCAGCTTATATGACAATCTACTCTTCTTTCCTCTCCCTTTTCCTCAGTGACCATTCCTTTACTCTATCTTTTATGGTTTTTGCCTCTTCCACTCTAAGTTAGTTAGAGATTTGCACTTTCTCTGCTTCGACGTCATCCTCCTCCTCTTCTGTCTGTCTGTCTCTCTCTCTGTGAAAACTCATGACTCTGTGGTTTGAGATGTACAGCCCTAACCTTTCCGCTATGCTTCTGTGCCTCCCTCTTGTCTTAAAACCCCCATTATGTCTAAAAATAAATCATCTTATCTCTGAAAACTGAGCCTCTCCTGAGAAACTTTTCTCTATCAATGTTGCCATTATCCTAGCAAGCAAAATTATTCAACAAACTTCACCAGTGCCTGAAAAACAAAGCCCACAGTCTTCTGGGCCCATCATGGTGAGGCTCTCTACAATCGACCTCCAACCTCAGTGGTTCCTCTGTCGAAGCTCAGAAACACTTAGTGAACAACTGTGGCTCAGCCATTGCTCCTGCAGGCCCTCTTGCCTAGAATACTCTGCCTTTCCCCAACTTCATCCAAGTCCCAAGTTTCTTCAAAAACTAGGTAAATTTCCTACTCTCCCTGAGTTCTTCAGTTGCTGCAAACTTTCCTTTTGAACGTTTGTAGCACTTCACGTGAGTTTCCTTACGTGGTTTGCAAAGTAAAAAGAGGAGCAACCCTAGAAGAGAAGGAAAAATTCAGTATCTATGAAGCCTCTCATGTACCCTCATGTCTGGGCTAGGAGCTTTCACTAATCCTCACATGATTCCTCACAGGGAGATGCTGTTGCATGTGTCATCATCCCAGGGCTAGGAGCCTTCACGTTTATCATATTTGGAAATCTTTTGATGACACTCACTTTCTCATTTTTTGTTTCAAGTTCCCAAGGTACTTGGGACAGTCTATGCCTAAAATGTGTCATAACAGAATTATGCAGCTACACATACACTATTTTCACTATGTTCTTCTTATTTAGGCTGTCACCATTTAGCCAAGTGAGAGGCTAGGTCTCTAATTTTAGTCCATAAAGCTGTCACTATGATCCTCATGGACAATTTACAGTGACATGCCCATAGGCATGTCAAGAAGAAATACATATAAATGTCATAGTCAAATAGTTGGTGGCAATTTATTCTGCTTTTTCTGTTGCTGTAATTTTAATGAGCACACTGCAAGTTCTCATGTGGGACCCGCAATCCATTAGAGAATGTTGCTGTATACACTATGTAGGCACTTGCCTGTCATTGAGTGATTTGCTGACAAAACGAAAATTATGCCTTATTTATTCAATGTGACAAGAGGTAACATAGAGCAAACTTTTGTAAATTACTTACAAAATGGATGCCATAACCCATTTTCACCTTTTTTTTTAAAGTAAGGACCTCCCCATAAAGAGTGAGGTTACCACACGTTCTTAAACCACAGCAATACACTTGCCAACACAATAGTTGCAGAATCCTCTCAAAAACTGAGCTTCTCTCCTTATAACAATGGGGAATTTGCTCAATAAATAAATACACAAATGTAATTCTTTCATAGTTATTTATTAATACATTTTCTCTTAAAGAGATTTTGATCAAGTGACAAGAAGGTGGCTGCCATAAACCCATTTTCTTGTAAATGTCTCTGTTATTCTAATTTCATTCTCACTTGTAGCTACTTTGGGTAACTAAGATACATTCTTTCCTCCTTTGATTCTTACAGTTGGTTTCTCTGATCTGCAAAGTTTACAGAGGAGAAAGTACAAAATATGTTGACAGTACAGTGAACAAAAGAGCTGAAGAAAGGGTTTAACAGCAGAATCCATATGAGCCTACAGAGCTCAGATTACACTTGCTTCACATCCACCGCTTGGTTTACTGCAATAATTATATATACATTACAGAAACCACTTGCCTGCCAAAGAAGAAACACTATTCAGAATGAATGTATCTATGTGAGTTTTTTTAAAAAATCACCATGACAACTTTTACTTCTTCCATATATGAATTTGTTAACTCCTTGAGACAATGTTAAGGAAGTATCCGGAAAGTAAGAAGCAGTGCTCAGTTCGTCTTTAAATTGATACTGCAGAAAAATAGAGAAACCCGAGAAAATGATTTCATTGGCATTCGTAGCAAAGAAAAACTGATCCAGGTAATATAACCTACCAATGCCTTCCTGAGAAGCACCTGGTGAAATAGCTTTCTACTGTGATTACAGAAGATCACGTTCGGCAAGAAAATACAGGTTTCAGATTTTGTCATAATGATTTGACTATCTCTTGTTGAATAAGTGAGCTTTCATTTTTGAATAGAGGGTGCTGAGATTCTTGGCGAATATATTATTTTGAGCAAGTTAATTTGCCCAGTATCTGATGTCAATAACAAGTATGATGGTTGTTTCAGAAAAGAGCATCTTTATTTCCCACATCTCTATAGTGTTGGTTCTCTTCAAATTAAATATTGAATAAAAATAAATAATGAAGCACAGCTGCTCTCAAATGGCTTTCTTATCAACCCAACCGGAATAAAAGAAATGTTTCGGCAATGATTGATTTTTACATGGAATAAGCTCAGTTAAATAAAATTGGAAAAACCGGTGAAATTCTGATTTTGTGAATCGAAGCCTGTATGGGCATGAGATAGACCAGACTCAGGCACCACTGCTTAAAATGGAGACACCACTTAATGCAAAACAAATCAGTTGTATTCAAGCTTTGTTATCTGATTTTATCCTGACATATACTTTGTATTTCTGTTTCTAGATAAGTAAATCAAGGAACAGAGAAGTACACAGTTCCCCCATAACCACACAGTTCATCAGTGGCAGAATAAAGGCCAGAATCTAGATCTTTACGCTCTTTGAACTGTGCTCTTTAAGCTGTCCTCAGTAATTTATATTGCAGTAAAAATATGCTGCAATATAACTTATGTTGATTTTTTGGGACAAATCCTCAGTTTTTTAATCTATTAGCTGCCCATATACAGTCTATATTTTTATCCAAAACACTTATGGCAGATCGTCTCTCAGAACATTTGTGACATTATATACCAAGATATGCTAACTTAGGGGGGAAGACTTTTACTCTCTTTCAGGACATAAGTGGTGTATACTTGCAGTTTTGGGGAGATTCACAAAACAGTTATTCAATCATATCGCCATTATCTCCTCATGGCATTTATTCCTAGTCTGTCCCGTGTGTTTGTGTATTATTTGCCTCCCACTAGAAGTTCCTTGAGAACGGGATATTTTTGTTGAACAAATGATTCATTCAGAAAACACTCTTAACCAACTTGGTAATTATTTTTTTTAATTTTTTTTTTTTTTCGAGAGAGAATGAGAATGATCGGGGGTGGGGGCTGGGCAGAGGGAGAAGCAGACTCCCCGCTGAGCAGGGACCCTGATGTGGGACGCGATCCCTGGACCCTGGGATAACACCCTGAGCCCAAGACAGACGCTTAGCAGACTGAGCCATCCAGACGCCCCAACCAGCTTAGTAATTTAGATACACAACTTGCTCTTCTGATAAAGGCAAGGACTCAGGAAACACAACCACCATCTTAAAGAGTTGCAACCTGCAATGCTTTAAGCTACATAAATGGAAGATAGCCATTATTTAAAGTAATTTCCTTCAAAAAGTCCTAGGCACAAGTAGGGTCAAGCTGTCTGGCTTTCGTCCAGAGAGTGACAGCCCATAGGCATGAGACTGGCTTTGATCAGAGCTTTTTCATCCATTTCCGCACTCTGCACGGAGGTGCCTGCTCACGTCTGCTCTGCAGAACGGCTCCCGCCAGCCTTAAGTGGAACCCTAACCTTCTTTACTTCACGCTCAGCTCATTAAGCCTGACCTTAGTGTGCCAGCTATTTCTCAGTCCTTAAAACAGTGTCACAGGGTCCATTTGTAGCTCCACTCCTAAAGGAAATTCTCCCCTACCCAAAATATGTGGCTTCCTTCTCTGATTCCTGGATTAAGGCATTTGGAAAGGCAAGGTGTGGAGCACAGAGTCTGAAGCCAGACTGCCTGGGTTTAAATTGAGGCTTCACCACTTTGGATTATGGAAACATGAGCAAGTTATAAAACTTCTCTGTGCCTCAGTTTCTTTGTCTGTAAAACTGGGATAATATTAGAGCTTGTCCCATAAAGTTATTATGAAGACTTGAAAATGATATAAAATATATACGTGAGATACACACACACACACACACACACGCGCATTAAAAAACACATACAACATATCACTTGGCACAGTGCCTGACACATAGTGTTAGTGTTGTTATCAGGTTAAATAGACAACCTATTATTCATTTTTCCTCCTGTGTCACCCACTTTTCCACAGTTGCTCTTGAAGTATAATTTATGTTAAAATATGAGAGACCATCAAGCTCAAGTCCCTGCTACCTGCTAAAGTTGCCACACACTTTCTCAAAGCTGTATCCTAACCCCTGTAACTATTGCTAACATTACAAAATTCTTTCCAACTCTCTGTTCAGGGAAGTGTAATGAAGACCTGAAAACACTTAAGTCTCTAGAAAAGGGATTAAAGTATAAGCTAAAATGTTAACTTGACAGATGAGAATGTTATTGTTAGGACCACTTTTCCCAACATAGTATAAATAAGTAGTCTGAGAACAGAGGTTTGAAAAAAGGTGGCAATATCCTCATTCACTGATCCTGGGAAGAAAATTAGGAGGATGCTAGAAAAAGCAATTTCTTATCTTATAAAAATAAATGCTTACAAATGTGTATGCATATATAGATCTTATAATTCCACTTCTCACACTTTATCCTAAAATCATGACTTCTGTGAATTTATATATATGAATCATATTATGACTTTCTTTAAAAAATAAAAAGCTAGAAATAAGCTAAAAGTATAATAATTTATATAATTTTTGGATTAAAAACCATAAATTATCCTAAGCTTTTGAAAAAAAATTATATATTACAGACATAAAAAATGATGATAATATATACGTGAAAAAACAGGAACAAAATGTACAGTAGGACAAACTTTTTGCTTAAAGAGGATGTGTTTAGTGGCTCAGTCCGTTAAGTGTCTGCCTTCAGCTCAGGTCATGACCCCAGGGTCCTGGGATCGACTCCCTGCTCAGGGGGGAGTCAGCTTCTCCTTCTCCCTCTGCCCCTCTGCCCTGCTTGTGCTCTCTCAAATAAATAAATACAATCTTAAAAAGGATGTGTTTATATCTTATTTAAAATACATTTCAAAAATAAAATTAATGGGGTACCTGGGTGGCTCAGTCAGTTAGGCATCAACTCTTGATTTCAGCTCAGGTCTGATCTCAGTGTCATGGGATTGAGCCCTGTATCAGGCTCCCTGCTCAGCAAGGAATTTACTTGTGATTTTTCTCTTTCTTTCCCTCTGTCCCTCCCCCTGCTCATTTCTCCTTTCTCTCTCTTAAATAAATAAATCTTTTTACCAAAAAATAAAATACATTTATACAGCACACAGTATGTTTCAGAACTGTTCTAAGCACTTTGAAAGTATTAACTAATTTAATCTTCATACAAACCCTATAATAAAGGCATTATTATTACCACTTTATAAAATGAAGAAAATCAAGGCACGGAGAGGGAAGCAAATCCACCTGATGTCACACAGCTAGTAGGTGGACATGCCAGGATTTGAACTCAAGACTTCTGGTTCCAGAGTCTATGCTTTATTCACAATTTTTCCCCCTAAGGTTGACTTTTGACTACCCATATATATATATATATATTTTAATTTTCTACAGTGAATTTAAATAATTTTTGTTACAATCAAGATGATTCTAAGCATGTGATAGAAGATAATCATAAAGGATTACAGCATTACTGAGACTGGACTGCTCTTCCCAACTGCTAGATATTTATTCTTCATCAAAGCATATATTTATTTTCATGAAAAATGTTATCAATGAAAAATCAGGAGAGATATACAAATTTTTTATTTATTGCAAGTTTTGTCTAATGTAAATTTTCCTGTCTCTACTTAACTTTTACAGGATAAAAACCTCCCTGATAATTTTTTTCTATAGAGTTCCTATGGCAGATTTATACTTTCCTTGTTCTAAGTTGTCTCCTATGGTAACAGTTTGAATTTAAATCATCTAACTGTCCACCTATTATAAACAAAGAGCTCTCCGATTAAGATCTTATGGTTTGCTTATGGCTGTGGCTAGGCTGCATACTATGGTATTTGGGGGCATGGACATTCTGGGGGGAATAGGGAAAGTCTACATCAACAACGTTTATTGCTGTTTATAAGGAAAGTGTCAATCACTGCACAACCTAACTCATAACCCTAAAAACTAAGGGAAAATTATGCTCCAAGTGACAAGTTACTTCTGATATTTAAAACATACGTTGTAAAGAATTTCAAAGTTTTTAAATTTTATTTTTAGACTTTTTTTTTGAAGTATGCCATATGGTTTTTAAGATAACCTCTCCACGCAGCTTTTGCAATTATCATAACCAACCCTTTGACACAGTTCAGGTGAACTTCAGAACTGATTGTTCATATATTCAGGGAGATTTGCAAGAAAATCGATTTTCAGATTATGGAAAAGAACAGACTTCCCAGAAGTCTCAATATGACCCCAAGATGTTCTTCAAATTCAAAGCATTTTAATTCCCTCAGACATCTTTGAAAATTTACAAATTACCAGATAAATTTATTCCTTTCCAATTTTCGATTAAGATTTATAGGAACATATTCTTTCTAAATACAAACCTTTCAAAGTAGGAAAATCTCTTTCTCAATATATGTCATTACTCTCAAGGCTTTGGTATCCAGGGGACCTCCATTCAAATCAGTTCACCAAAAGCAAGACCTTCATGATGTTTACAGCAAATATTAAAAATATGTCACTAGTTATCAGGGATGCAATTTTTCAACAAGTTCTTTGATCTGCATCATTTCCTTTCACTTCTAATTACCTAACTTGGTGAAAAAAATTCCAAGAACATTTAAAGTTATCCCATCCACATTTAAAGGCCATACTTGTCCTATCTAAACTAACACTGAGGTATGCCTGGGTGGCTCAGTCAATTAAAAGTCTGCCTTCTGCTCAGGTCATGATCCCAGCAGCCTGGGACTGAGTCCTGCATCGGACTCCTTCGAGAGGCAGGGAGACTGCTTTTCCCTCTGCCTGTCACTCCCCCTGTTCGTACTCTCTCAATCTCTCTCTAACAAATAAATAAAATATTTAATAAATAAATAAATAAATAAAGTAACATTGACTTTGAAATAAATAGTATTCTATGTAACATGATGTAAATGAGAGTCTTCCTGTCTCACATTTGGCTGGGGTCCTTAGACAACAGGTACCAACCACTCTTAAGGTCCAAAGTGGTGGTATAGTAAAAAAATATGTATCTTTCTTTTTTTAAGATTTTATTTGACAGAAAGAGACACAGCGAGAGAGGGAACACAAGCAAGAGGAGTGGGAGAGGGAGAAGCAGTCTTCCTGCTGAGCAGGGAGCCCGATGCAGGGCTGGATCGCAGGATCCTGGGATCATGATCTGAGCCGAAGGCAGATGCTTAACCACTGAGCCACCCAGGCACCCCCAAAATATATATCTTCGATTTTGTCCCGGGTTCCTGATACAGAGCTTCAAAAACTCTTGGATTTCCCAAGTCCTTGTTTTCCATACATGTCCCTTTGGACCATATCAGAGTTTATACTAGCAAAGTTACTCCTGGGGACAGGAGAGGGGTTGGGCAGTGCAGCTAGACAGCTTCACGATGGAAAGGCTGGTTGCCAGAGAAACCAACCATGTGATTAGAGGGTTAGAATTTTCAGCCCCACAATCTACAACCTCCAGGGAGGGGAAGGGGTCTAGAGATGACTTTCAACAACATGAGCAATGAGCTGCTCAAGCTTGCCTATGGAAAAACAGAAACAAAAACCTTAGATAATAACTCCCCACAGTAAGGCTTGGAGACCTTCCTGGTTGGCGCACATACTGATGCTCTGGGTAAGTGGCGTGCCTGAGGAGGGCGTGGAAGCTCCAGGCTCAGGACTGGTCCAGACTCTGCCACCCTAACTATCAATCTGTTTGACCATTTATTTGTTTCCTAAGAAAATCATCTTTGTAAGTGCAGTGCTTTCCTGAGTTTTCCATCATTCTCCTGAAGTTTCAAACCTGAAGGAGTGTAAAAACTTCTGACTTTGTAGCCAGGTGGGACAGAGTGCCAGCAGCACCGGAAGCCAGAGCTTGCAGATGGCATCTGAAATGACAACGGTCTCGGGGACTGAGACCTTTAGCCTGCGGGGCCTGTGCCACCTCAGACAGTTAGTGTCAGAGTGAATTATAAAAGAAACCCACGTGGTATCAGGGACTGCTCCAGAGACTTTATAAAGAACCTCTGTTGCAACCCTGACCTGGACACCTGCATCTATGAGGCTGGAGAGACTGAGAGAAGAGGCTGAAAATTATAAGAACTCTTGCTATTCCACAGGGTCAGAGTGATGTCCTTGGGAACAGGGTAAGTGGGATCAGAGAGAGTCATATTGTCTCCTAGAACTAAGGCGATTCACTAGGGCTGAGGTGTGGCCTACATCTGAGAAGTTTAAAGAGGAAGTAACTCTGTCAGGCTCCCTGATCTGACAGCCTCGCCAAGAGAGGTCCCTGCACTGGGGACAGGCCACAGCAACAGAATGTACTGAGGTAATAAAGGGTATGTGACTTCTTCCCCTGGATCAGACACGAGCCACGTTTGAGAAGACTAGCAGAAACTGTCTTAGTCTCTGGCCAAGAGCACCCTTGGGACAGAGCGGGGACATCAGAAGCATGTGGGGCGATGATGGTGGAACAGTAACCAGCCAGAAGAGATTTCATTTGTCCAAATCAATGGAGCTACAGGGGAGACATTCTCAGCAGTACTGCACGAGAGACTCCAGAGAATTCACAGAAGCATCCACAACTGCCGGAAGAGACCCAAGGAGCGGATCATGGCAATTACGGTCAGTCATGACTTTTCCTGCTCCTACATCCCTGCTTCAGTGAAGGAGCCAGAGACAGCCTAGAAAACTAGGAAAAGAAGTCAGAGTGCTAGGTGGAGAAGCAGGAGACCATCCATGGCGCTCTCCTAAGGCCTGCCTGAAGCAGCCTGATCAGGAGGAAAGGGGTCTTTCAGCACACTGGGAGGCTGCTTATTGCCCTGCCTGGACTGAGGCTGTTCCAGGGAGGACTAGACGTAAGCAAATGAATTTATTTTTCACCTAAAAGATGCCAGAAATGGCATGAGACACAGTCTCTCTTTTACCAAAAAGGGTGAAAAGGGGTGAATCGGTCCCGTACAACTGCTGCAAAAAAACATCTACAATATTCCAAAGAAAACTAATCATTAGTAAGTATCTTCCCAGACCTTTACCGGCATTGTTAATATTTATTGAGTTTTATTATGTGCCACACATAATTAATCTACACGATAACTATGAACTCTAGATACTATCATTATTACCTTTGCCTTTGACAAGAAAACAGAACCTCGGGTAAGCGAAGTAACGTACAACATTGCACTTCTGTTAGGAGTGCAGCTGGTATCTGAATCCAGATCTTTTTTGGATCTTAATTAATTATTGCCCTTAATTAATGCATCATGTTGACTTGCCAACTGAGTGTAGATTTTTAAAAACATGTTGACATGGGTGCCTGGGTAGCTCTGTCTGTTGGGCATCCAACTCTTGACTTTGGCTCAGGTCATGACCTCAGGGTTGTGAGATCACCCCCTCCATCAGGCCCCTCACTGGGCATGGAGCCTGCTCTAACATTCTCTTTCTCTTGGTCTCTTTCCCTCTTCACCTTCCTCTCTCTCTCACTAAAAAAAAAATAATAATAATAATAATAATAAAAATAAACAAATAAATAAATACATATTGACAAAATGTATAATGGTGGTTAAGTACATATGATTCCTTTTAAAGTTGCTACTACATGGTCAGGTTCATAGCTTCTCCAGTAACTCTGACTAATAAGTAAGGTGCATGTGGAACATGGTCATTTAGAGACTGATGCCTCCACATTGTTCCCACCTCTGTCTCACCATTACCCCCACTCAGGTTACCATTTTATGCACCTCAACTCCTCTGTCAAGATATTATGATTTCCATTGTCAAACAACTTGATCACAGCAAATCTAAATAGTTCCCCTAAATGGTGACCTGATTTACCACTTGACAGGAAGGGAAATATTTAGTGAAAGAATACACAATGTACAATTTTATTCTTACAACATTAGTTCTGCCAGATCCTAGTTTTACAAAAATTTTTAATTATATACCTCCAGGCTTTAAACATATTTTATTATTCATTTATGCTTGAGAAATGAAAGGAAGTCTGACATCTCTTGCATATATACATAGCATAGACTTTCCTACTGTTGTTCATTAGAACAGATGTGGATATTATCTATTATTATTGTCCTCATCATCATTATTATCATTATCCTCCCTTCAGCACCAAATTACGGTGGCTACAGTGAGTTGGGGAGAGAGTCTGCAATCCCCCTGATGTTCCACAAGATTTATCTTATTTTGAGACTACAAGGTCCCCTCAGGACATCAAGGGCATCTGCGTGTCTGTCTATGTACATTTCCTTCGCCATTCCTGAACTCCCCACCCTGAACTTTATATGCAGTCTGAGACTCACTTGGGAATCCTTCAAAACGAATGACCCCACAGTACATAACACATAAAAGGATTATTATTGTTGTCTTCAATTATCTCAAACCCCAAGGATCGTAATGAATGAAGCCTCAGGAATAATGAAATAATAAATTTTCATTTAGAAGAAGTTGCAATCTGAATATCCTTAATACACGCCATCACTCTCAGTCCTAAACTTCCTAGGACAGGCGGTGATACTGCCCTTGAATGTCCTCAGGGCTGTTGGTAAGATTAAATCTTCGGTCTTTACTGATGTAAATTCTGAACTCAAGGGAATGTAAGACACTCTGTGAAACAAACAGTGACAGATAAAAATGGCTTAAAAAATCACTCTCTAGAACTATATTAGCAATAGATCTCTGAATGGTTCTTACTGCATTGAAAGTTCCTCGTGATCATGTACCTAACAAGCACAATGCCTCAAAATGCCCTGGTCTCATCAATATTTGATTTTTAAAAGACTTTAAAAGGAGAGACAGAATCAGATTCAGAGAGACACAAACGATACAAAATGCTCAGAGACCTCTCAGTGCCTACACGCTGCTAATGACGCTTAAAGTTCGGACCTGCTTTAGACGCTCTACCGTTCGGGAAGTTCCACCTAGCAAACAAAGACTGTGGTCTGGAATCCCCACTACCCAGAAGCTTTTTCCCTCTGCTGGATTCCGAGGTTTCTAGTGACCCCACCACTCTCCCTTCTAATCCCACACCACTCACTCCCTTTCATTCTATGATAGAACTGTGAATTACTGATTGATTTTTCCCTTATCAGTTGATCAACCCTCTGTTGATCAAGTATTGACTATATAGTTAACTTTCCTATAAAATTTGTCAAATAAGATAAAACTTCATCACTCATTAAGCATCAATCATTATTTGCCCTGAGAAAGTTGTTTGCAAGGTGGCAAAATCTAAAGTTAATTCCTCTGGCCTTTCTTTCCACACTTGAAAAGCCATTAACTCAGACTTTTATTTGAAGGGCACTAATGATCAAACATTTGATATTATGCTTTTTTAATGGTTTGAATTCTTTAAAATACATTTTGTCTCGGGGCACCTGAGTGGCCCAGTCTTTAGGCGTCTGCCTTTGGCTCGGATCATGATCCCAGTGTCCTGGGATCGAGCCCCGAATCGGGCTCCCTGCTCAGTGGGAAGCCTGCTTCTCTCTCTTCCGCCCCCCCTTGCTAGTGTTCCTCTGTCACTGTCTCTCTCTCTCTCTCTCTCTCTCTCTCTCTGTGTCAAATAAATAAATAAATAAATAAANTTGCTAGTGTTCCTCTGTCACTGTCTCTCTCTCTCTCTCTCTCTCTCTCTGTGTCAAATAAATAAATAAATAAATAAATAAATAAATAAATAAAAATCTTCCAAAAAAATAAAATAAAAAATAAAATAAATTTTGTTTGTTTTATGTTTTCCATTGTCTAAATATTTTGTTATACATCATATAATTTTTGAACACACTGTTTTGATGAATCATTTAAAATATAAAAACAATCATCAAAATATTCATATCTAATTCATGAAAAATTGTCATTATCTTAAGCATGAATACACATAAACTTGTCTACTGTACTCACATGTAACTTACCACATATAAGGAAATAAATAAGGAAATAGGTGTCAAAATGGATAAAAAACAAGACCCATCTCTATGCTGCCTACAAGAGGCTCACTTTAGACCTGAAAACACCTGCAGATTGTAAGTGAGGGGATAGGGAAACATTTATCACACAAATGGATGTCAAAAGAAAGCTGGAGTAGAAATATTTATATTGGACAAACTAGACTTTTTTGTTACTGCGTTGTTTTTGTCCAGTTTTGGTGTCCAGTTCTGGTCTCACAGAAAGATTTTGAATGTGTTACCTCTATTCCATTATTTGTAAGATTTTGATAAAGATTGTCACTAATTATTTTTAAAAGCGTTTGGTAGAATTTGCCAATGAATTGGGCTTTTCTGGCCTGGGACATTTTTGATTCCTAATTCAACTTTTGTTCCTGTAACTTGCCTAAGAAGATTTCCTATTTTTTGGATTCAAGATTCATGATTCAATCTTAGTAACTTGTGAATTTTTAGGAATTAACTGGGTTAATTAAAAAATCTCATGAGTTATATTTTTCTTGATTATTGAAAAGAATATTTTGGATATATTGCATTAAATAAAATATATTATTAAAATTAAAAAAAAGAATCGATAATCCCTTGGAAAAAACAATCAAGAATAAAAGAAGGAGAGCAAAAGTAATAATGTTAGGAATGAAAAGACATTATTCTAAAATCTGTACATATTAAAATTATAGGGAGTATTATAACATTTATGATAATGACTTTGAAATTATAATAAAATTAATACATTTTGAGAATAATACAACAAAACTGACACAAGGAAAAAAATTCAATAGTCTTACAACTACTAAAGAAATTAAATCTGTAATTTAAAAAAATTTCCCAACAAAAGTTCAAGCCCATATAGTTTCATTGAGAAATACTACCAAATATTCAAAGGAAAAAAGTAAAGCCAACTTTATATAAACACTTCCAGAGAAAAGATAGAGAACTTTTCTCAACTTGTTTTAGGTCAGCATAACCTTAATACTAAAACCTGACAAGAAATTGGTGCCAGAAAAAAAAAAAAATGTAGAGGTCAGTGTCACCTGCAGTCATAAATGCAAAAATCCTAAACAAAACATCAGCCAACCATATCCAGTAATACACAAAATGAATGGTATACCTTGATCAATTTGGGATTTTTCCCTGAGACCTAGCATGTTGAGTTTTATAGTCTACAATCATATAAGGGACAAACCCTATGGACTAAGAAAATTAGCTAGTAAAACTATGGACTCCTGAACAAAGAATTTTGAAAATGCAATGCCCTCTACAAAAGAATGAACTGGAAAATAAAATACACCCTGCAGGAGGAAATGAGAGAAAATACACCTATTTATCTTGAATATAAATGGAAGTGAAGGATTTGGGGACTGAATTCACAATGTTTGTGTGATCAAAAAAACCCAAGCTAAGATACTAATAGCAATTAATTCAAGCTTGCTAGAGGCTACAGTGAGAGATGAAGCAAAATCACATTCTCTCTACAGTAAAGAACTTTAAATGCAAATGTCAAAGAATTGTGCAAATAAAGTTCCATGAACTCTAAGTTCAAGTGTATATATTACAATGACAAGAAGAAATAAGCAGCCCAAACACAGAAAGAACAACAAAATCAAAGACTGTCAACATTGTATTTAGCATATAATCTGATTTAAATAACTATGCTTAATAATATTTGAAGAAAATTTTTAAAAAGGTATTAAGAGATTATTAAAAATAAATGATTAAATCCTGGCAGATTTCCCCCTCCCCCCAAAAAACTAGTAAATTTTTAGGAACTGAAAACTATAATTATTAGATGTAAAAAAAATGGATATGATAAAGGGCAAATTATACATATCTGAAAGGAGATTCAGTAAAATGAAATGTAAATATGAAGACATTACTCAAGGGTAGTAATTATGGTCAGAGAACACTGTTGCATAATATAGACTCTGAAATTTTCTGAGACTTGCTTTATAGCTATTAAATGGCCAGTTTTTGTAAATATTCCACATGGGCTCAAAGATACTATGTATTCTGGGGTGCTTGGATGGTTCAGTTGGCTAAGCTTCCAACTCTTGATTTTGACTCAAGTCATGATCTCAGAGTCATGGTTTCGGCATTGAGACTGAGCCCAGAGTCAGGCTCCATGCTGGGCGTGGAGACTGCTTAAGATTCTCTCTCCCTCTGCCCCTCCCTGCCTGTCTGCGCCCCAAATACTATTATTCTTACATTATTAAAAAGACCACTCTGTATTCTTCCAGTAGATCAAATAGCTAATTATTTTGTTCACATAAATTTATTTTTCCTGTGTAGTTATTTTTCCATTTCTCATTTTACTTCTGTTAATCATTGCTTTCTATATTTTGATACTATGTTATTAGGTATGTCACAAAATATCTCCTGACAAGTTGAACATTTTTTGTTATACTATGATCATCTCGATAGATACAGAATAATCATATCATAAAATTTAACATGTGCTCATGAAAAAAATTATTTTCTATGAATTAAAGAAAGCTTTTGTCCAACAAAGAATATATATAAAAAAAACTTAAAGCATTCATTGAAAATCAGAAGTAAGACAAGAATGCCTTCCATTACCACTAAAATTCAATATTACACTTGAGGTTCACATCAATGCAATAACACAGCACTGAGATATGAGATATATAAGGATTGGAAATGAGGAAATAAAACTGTCATTATTTACAGATGATAGGATTGGTCTACAAAGAAACCGGGAAGAGGGTGCATATAGATTATTCAAACTGTGAACAGATTTTAGCCAGTTTTCCAGATATAAGAACATTACCTGAAATTTAATTGCATTCCTATAACCAGCAAGAAATTGTTGAAAACCTTAATTATAAAAAGCAAGAAAAGATGTTGAGAACAATCACACAAAATATAAAGAACTTCAGACTGTGGTATACTAGCACGGGCTTGTACAGCTTACAAGAGTTCATGGTTAAATTTTCAAGAACTGTGTAAGCCAAGTGTTAAATACTTGGCTTATTATTAAAAATTAAACTATATGAACTAACAATTAAATACCTAATTATGTCACTACATTTTATAATTATTTATGTTCTTGAGTTTATTTACAACCGTTATTTCTGTTTGGTGGGAATACCAATGCCACCCTACAACCCTTCTAACTCCGCATTCACGGGGTAGCTTAGAATTGGCCGTAACAGAATTTACAGCATGGAAATAAGCAAGCTCTATAAATCCTCCCCTTCCTTTCTTCCCCAGAGTGCCTATTGTGAAACATTTACCAGCACATCACTGAGCCAGGGAATAAATCTATCAAAAGATGTAAAAGATCTTTACGAAAACAATTATAAAAATTGATTTACTGAGTATCTACTATGTGCCAGACACTATTCTAGGAAGTAACCAAACAGGTAAAAATACACTGTCACTTACATTATATCAAGGAGAAACAATATGTAATATGAGTTAAATACTATGGGGTGAAAATAAGTGTTCCCAGGGAAGGCTGGGTTATAATTTTAAGAGGATGGACAGGAAAGACCTCACTGAGAAGAAGAAACTCAATTAAAGACCAGGTTAAAGAGAGGAAAAAACAAAATGATCAGAAAAGTAGAACATTCATGTGTTACAACCTCAAAATTTGAAAGACGTGACTTAACCACAAGTTTATCTGTACATGGGTTGTAATGCAGGGGTTGTAGTGACAACCAAAATCTCAAATGTTTTTGATAGAACTTGATCATCTAATTCTAAAATTTACAAGAAAGAGCAAAGGTCCAAGAATTGCCAAGACTCCTGAAGAAGAGCAAAGTTGAGAGCTCCTACCTTATTAAAATTAATTTATTATAAAGTAAAAGTAATTCAGATAATATGGCATTAGCACAGGGATAGAACAGAGTCCAAAAGCAAATTCTCACAAATTTGGGAAACTGATATATGCCAAAGATAGATAGTATTAAAGACTGGTCCCCAAAGATAGGGCCTAGTATTACTAGTCCCAGATAATGGTTATCCTTACTGAAAAACAAAACAGAGAAAATTGGATCTATATATCACATCATGCATGAAAACTAATTTCAAACGGAGTAAGAATTTCAATGTGAGAAAACAAAGCTTTAAAAGATTTATAAGAAAAAGGACAGTGTCTTCATGATCTCAGTTTACAGAAGGTTCTTTTTTTTTTTTTTAACCTTTTATTTATTTATTTATTTGTCAGAGAGAGAAAGAGCACAATCAGGGGGAGCGGGAGGCAGAGGAAGAAGCAGGCTCCATGCTGAGCAAGGAGCCCAATGTCAGACTCAGGACCCAGAATCCTGGGATCGTAACCTGAGCCAAAGGCAGAGGTTTAACCGACTGAGCCACCCAGGCGTCCCTACAGAAGGATTTCTTAAATAAGAAATATAAACACATAATCCGTGGAGGAAAAAGGTTGATAAAATTTAATTATGTTAAAATTAAGAATCTGTGTTCATTTTAAAAAACCCAACAAGGGGAAAAACAGGCTACAGTGAGATTCTATGATGAGCGAGATTTGCTCGGGGTTTGGTGTAGTGGTCCAGTGGGTAGAGGGGCAGGAGAAGCAAGAGGAACCGTACATTCATTAAAGTGATACAGTTGTGGCCAGACAACGGGTCCCTGGGGATCAAGGTGCTTGCTATTCGCTCTACTTTACATGTTTGAAACGTTTCATAATGAAAGGTCTAAGAAGACACAAATTTAGAAAATTCATTCATGACACATACACTTAGAAAAAAATGATGAGTATCCAAAGCATTTGAAGAACTCATAAAAATTTAATAAGAAAATAAAAAGAACTCAAGGGGGGAGAAAAGACATGAATATGCCTTCTACAGAAGAGGAATATGAAAGATCAATAAACATATGAAAAGATATTCGACCTGATCTATAATCAAGGAAATTAAAATCAAAACTACAATGAGATACCATATTACTTACACCTACCAGACTGGCAACAATTTAAATTTTTGGAAAGAATGTGAATAAATAACAAGTGCTCTGCAGTATATAGGAGAATAATTCGACATTAGCTAACAAAGTGAAGACGCATATATCCTATAACCCTACAATTGGACTCCTAGTGATATCTGCGCTCTGGACATATGCAGACAGAGAGACATGTAGAAGAATAGTCTCGGCGATAATGTTTGAGATGACAAAAAACTGCAAATGACCAAAATTGCCGCTAAGAACAGAAAGGATGAATTATTTGTGGTGTTTTTCTTCAATATAACAGTGAAAGGAATAAATCTTAGTCATAGACAACATTGATACATCTCAGAAAAAGTTGAACGAGGAAAAGCAAGGCTTGGAAATATACATTATGTGAGTATGGTTCTATTTATATCAAGTTCCAGAAATGCAAAACTGAATAATGTATTCATTAAGATGCATGGATATGTGATAAAATATGAAGAAAAAGAGAGACTATAAACACAAAATTCATTAGAGGAGTTTCAGCTGGAGGGAGGCTGAAGGAGGAGATCAGAGAGATGCCCAGGGAGGGCCTCAAGAAACTGCGAAGGTCCCTTTGCTTAAGCTGAGTGGTGGATAGAACATCGATCCTTTCATTATAATGAAAAGAATCATAATGAAAACTTACAAATATTGTATATACTTCTTTCTACATGACAGATTTCATGATATATATCTATAAAGAGAGAGAGAGAGATTTGTAAAAGGGTAATGTACATAACAGTTTGGGTGAGGGTATTTTTGCTGTGGTGAGATGATCATGGGAACTGTAATGATCCCTATGATCTAGAAACTTTCTACTGCATTATTAGCACCCCAAAACCTGTGTAGAACAGCACAGAGCTAAACCACAGAGAGCGAAGAGCTAGAAAACAGTGAGAGAGAATGGGACACATCCTCCCACGGTGTCCTAAAACACCTATCATATCTTTCATAAGAGACTCCTAGTCTCAGAAAACAAACTGAGGGTTACTGGGGGGTGAGAGGGTAGGGATAGGGTGGATGGGTTATGGACATTGGGGAGGGTTTGTGCTTTGGTAAATGCTGTGAAAGATGTAAGCCGGATGATTCACAGACCTGTACCCCTGGGGCAAAGAATAAAAAAATAATAATATAAAAAAAAAACACATAAAAAAATAGATCCCCTAGCGGCCCTCCTTCCCCTTCTGGTGTGATTACAGTTCTTTTACACTCTGTTATCAAATGACAATGACACAGAGGGAATGCATGGCCCTACTCTTACCCTGGTGTCCCCTCAGAATTTGTTATCAAGCATAGCCTATTTAGCTAATCACAAAGCCTCAACACCATAGCATGTCAGCAAGTAAAACCCCATCTAAAATCCAAGCCAGACTGAGTGTAACAATAAAGAATACGGACTTTAATGAAAGAGGATATTTTAATTTAGCATGTTAAATGAAGGGAACAGCAACAAATGGGAAGAATCAGTACTCAGTGCTAAGTCTAGACTCCAGTTAGTAGTCTCCAAACTGCTCTTCCTGCTCCAATGTTCTTTAATCTGTCCATTCTATGTATATTTCTAGTTAAATATAACACTGCCTGATTATTTGCTTGTTTCCCTCACTAGACTATGTTTCTTGAGTGCAGGAATAGTATCTTATTCATCTTCAGATGCCCATGCACTGGGCATAAAGTAAACATTCAATAAATACTAAATTTAAAAAAATGAAAGAAATCATAATCACAAAATACATGAGAATTCATCTACTCAACTCCTTTGTTTTTACAGGTAAGAAAACAGAACATGCAGACTTTTCCAAATACCCAGAGAGTTGTTGGGTGTGCATCCTTACTGTTAAAAAGGACAAAATATATCATTACCTTCATACAGAGTTTGGGCTTCACAAAATGCTTAAAATAATCATTTGTTTTGAATTTTATTTTTTTATTTTAATTTCATTTGAGTTTGGTTTGTTGAGTGCATAGCTCTAGTAGGTTTTCAACCACTAAAATATAATGTGAGTCCACTCTCTTAGCAACACCATTAAATCCAAGACCACAGTCTAAACAGAGCTACCAAAAATTGCAAATTCTGCATTTCCATAATTCTAACATGACTTGCAGAACAATCAGAATGGACTTAATTGTATTAAAGTCACATATAAATTTTACTTATTTGGATTAATTTAACAACTATTATTTATACTATTTATGTCTATTACTTATGTCTAATACCAATGATAAAACATGCAAGGCTAAATGTTACTGATTTACCTATGAGGCCACTAAAACCAAGGGCAGAGCCCCTTACTACTCTATTTTCAATATTCCCTCCTCATTGTTAGGCCTCTGTGAATTTCCTTTATTTTCTTATGGTCTCAGCTACTAATGTGAAGGAGGTCTATTCTATCTTATCCAGCATTTCTAGATGTTTGTGACTGAAGGATTTTTCAGATGTAAGATCTGTCTCTCTGAAGCATAACCTGTTTCTAGAGAAAGAAAGAATTCTCTATTTCCACATCTTTTTCATTTTTCTTTTGTTGAGGTTCTCAGAAATGCACAGAGTACTCTAAGAAATTAACAGCATCAGGAAATGAATTGATAATATAATAGTGACACCTGATCTTTGCTGCTGACAAGGCAGACAAGAATCACAAAAAAACAGAGTACTACCCTGCCTCCAACTGAACTGGAGAAACATCAAACTCTACTAATGGTCTTTGATGCCTTCCTGAGAAAATCACCAACATCTTTAAGCTGGATGTGAGATGAGTAACATCCATTTGGCAGAGTCCAGTCTAGTCCATGACCCATCACCAATCAAGGAGAATTACATTAAAAGCATTTTTATTAGATTCTACTCAGACATCCTTGAAGGAGAAACAAGAAACCCAGAAGTTAATGTCAAAATATGCTCTACACTTACAAAATTCTTTCTGTTGAAAAACTTAAGAGAATAACCCAAAGATTTAGGACCATTATTTAAAAAAATATCATACTGTGTGTGTGAGGTTTGGGAGACCACTGCACAATCCTGGACCTCAGTTATTTCATCTGTAGCTGAGGGAGATGGCTTCACCACCATGACATATTATGGTCCTATCCAGAACACATCATGGAGGTAATTAGAGGATCAGTTTTCAATACCGGTGTGTTAAAGAGTTAACACTAAACTTGAACACTTATTCATTCAACTTATGCCTGTGCTGCAGATACTGGAATGACAGAAATATTATAATACCTTAAAAAAACCAATAATCTATACCTTGTCAAACTGCTTATGCTAGTAAATAAACAAGTTTATATTTTGAATATATATAGAAAATCTAAGCATGTATAACATCTAAACTTAACAGAAGAGCTCTGAAGATCTGGATTCACACATAAGTCACCTGTCTATGCAAAGTTTCATTAATACCACCTGTAAAGCAGACTGAGAATCAAGCAATAGGTCTAAAGTCCTAGAATGTAACCCTCTACTATCCATTTAGTCACTGTTAAGAAATTTTATTGAAGTGTGATAGACCAGACAGGGAAAAACAAATACTATGTGGTATCATTACATATATGGAATCTTAACAAACAAACAAACAAACAAAAACACCTCAAACTCACAGAAACAGAAAAGAGAAAAGTGGTTGCTAGGGGCTGAGGGCGGGCCAGTAAAAGGGTACAAACTTTCAGCTCGGAGATGAATAAGGTCGAAGGATCCACTGTAAAAAACATACCGACCATTACTGAAAACACATATATCATTGAAATTTGCTAGGAAAGTAGAATTAAATGTTCTTGAAAGAAAGTGAAATTTACCTAAGATGTGATGATAGGACATGATGTGCCTCTCCATGTGATGCAGTGGGAAGGAAACATTCTCAGTATTCCTGACAAAAATGTCCTGTCTGAATCCAATCATGAGGAAACATCAGATAAACCCAAATTGAGGGATCCTCTCTTTTATTACTGACCTATCCTCTTTAAAAACATTAAAGTTATAAAAGGCTAAGGAATGGTTTGATGTTGAAGGAAGACTACAGCAATGTGACAACCAAATGCAATGTGTGATCCTTCACTGCACTGCACCTTGGAATTGGAAAACCATGGCTATGATAGACAGTAACGGAGCTGTTGTCAAAATTTGAATGTGGACTGCAGATTAACCATGAGTATTGCACCAGTGTTAAATGTTTTGATCTTTATAACTGTCTTGCGTCTACAAACCAAAAAAATGTCCTTTAAAAAGAAATGTCCTTGAGGGAGACATTTCTAGAAAATATGACTAACGTATTTAAGGGTATATACATAATAACAATATGTCTATACAAAAAGAAAATGATAGTAGAAATATGACAAAGGTGTTAATAGTGAATCTAGATAGCTGACAGTTTTTTATACTATTTCTGCAACTTCCTCATAAGTTTTACATTATCTCAAATAAAAGGCCAAGACCATAATTGAATATGCATCTGCCAATCAAGGATCTTTGGGATACAAAGATGTTCCGGGCACACGTGGTGTCTCCCCTCCTGAGTACAGAGGAGAAACAGATAAGGAAATAAGTAAAATATGGAATAAATAAGTATAAATTTTGATAGGTGCCATGAAAAAAACCCACCGTGTTTAAATAAGAAATAATAGTAGCAGGTGCCATGGTTTTGGGTGTAAACACATCAGGGGACATCTCCCTGAGAGGGTGACACATCAGCAGAGACATGGGGGGACCTCGGGAAAAGCAACAAAGGCCTACGGGGCAGCGTGTGCTAAGTCATGAAGTGGGTGCCCAGGTTTTAATCAGTCTAAATTTACAAGGAAAGACAAGAGACGGGGGTGGGGGGTAGAATATAGCAGTAGGGTATCAAAGCAGCAGGGGTATAAAATCAGAACAGCCTGGGGCATTATTTTGGACATGTAGACATGATTCAAACAAAATAATATCACTGGAGACATCTAGAAAACAGCCACAGTGAAGAGAAAGCCAAGGAGAAGGTCACTCTCATTTGAGTGGAAGAGAATAATCACAAGACCAAGAAGTGATAAGCCACAGAATAGTAGGGTCACCTTCAACTAGTCAACAGGCTTTACTATGCATATTAATGCATAGTAAATGCTTATTGGTCCCATGCTGATTTGTGTGGATAACTAAAGTAACCACTCTCAGAGTCACCCTTGAAAGGGAAGGAAAAGTGACCTGGGCCATCTGAAATTTCCTCCAAAGGGATATATTCATGGTTCCAGGAGGGCTGGATATTCCTTTGACTGGACCTAAATTTCATAAATTCTTTGCCAAGAATTGTAGCTGTGTAATGAATCTAAATTTGGACTTCTATCATATATGTAATTGATGGAAGATTTGAAATACCATCTGTTATCATATTGAAACTTCAGAAATCTTCTCTAGAAATAGTCCTTTTCTCAAGGAAAAAAGACTGTTTAATACAAGTTTAGTGGAATAAAAAATGAGATATTCCAACAGGCTGCCAGCAACAATTTCTTCCAAAAATACAACATCAGAATTACACAAATTGTCCCAGCATTTTATTACTACATGTTCCTAAACTCATGAAAAGTCCTTTCAACACCAATCAATGAAGCAAAGGAAAAAGGGGAATTTCTCTATGCATTCTTGTTTTCTACCTTTAAATGGGATGAATTCAACCTTAACATTTACTCATTTCTCCAAATCTTTCATTTACCCATATAGTATATTTTCCTAACTATCCACGAGTTAAAGTTTAAACCCTGTCTATTTCCGTACTAGCAGAAGGAGAAGGCTGACTAGTATGAATATGTATGAAAAGCTAAGCAAATCTAGATTTGCTAATTCCTTCTTCAATGAAAATCAGTGTTGCATGAATTCACAGAGCTGCATACCCCTTGCTTGCAGCAGCCCAGCACTCCTGGACTGGACCTGTTCAACTTGCCTTCTGTTTCATTGTTGGAGGAGGGGGAGGGGGAGGAGGAGCAGGATGGTAAAAACTGAGTCTTTACTGTATGTCAACCCTTTACAGGCATGGCTGCATCTACTCCTTAAAACAACCACTTGAGTGTTATAATCTCCATTTTATGCAAGAGGAAACTAAAGCCTAGCAAAGTCAAGTTATTTGCCTGAGGTCATTTACTCATTTAAGTACTGTGTAGTGAGCCCTCTCATGTGAGTGGTGGGGCCACTTGATCACCTTTTGGTTGTAACTGGAAATCTAGTCCCTAATCTAAGCGACCCCATCTATATTTAGGCATGGATAAAGGCAATAAATTTGTCTCTTAAACATCATAATCCTTTAACTTGTTCTCATTCGTTGTTTCTCCCTTCCTTCCCTTCTGCCGTTCCTCCCTCCCTCCTTTCCTTCCTTCTTTTCATGTATTCAGCTGTATCCTCTTCCCCCCCGAAAGATTTATAGCATAGCTATCTCTGTCATAGAAGGAGACATTAAATAATCTCCTTGTTCTTGTTCCCTAATAATTTCTTCTCATCAGCACATGAGGACAATCCGTGCTCTCTACACCATTCATCACCAGAATAAACACTGTAAGGTTGAAGAGTGCTCCCTTTCACATCTGCCTAGCCAGCGATAAAATTTTTATCCCCTACATTGTCCAGGTCACCTTATTTTTATTTGACTGAATTTTCTATCAAAGACGTTGCTGTTGCTCAGGCACAGGGTCTAAGTAGATGCACCAATTGGCTTGTTCCTTTTAGCTGCACTGTTACAGTCTTCGCTGTAACCCTCTTAATGAAGTGCACCAGACCAATCGCATACATCTCCTTATAGCTGTACTTAGCAATATTACGTACTGGCTCACGAAGAGCCAAAGTCAACAGTTCATTGTGTATTCAGATCCCACATTACCGGGCCAGTCTTCTGAAAAGGGCTTCCTGTCCTCCTGGGAAGGGTTTTAGGGAGACTAAGTCACCTTATTGTTGTTCAAGCACAGTCGTTGCTTTTCGTTAAGAGGACTGGGCTCATCAGTCCGACATGAGAAAAAGCATTCAGCCACACGCTGGAAGCACTGAACTGTGGTCTGATAATTAATCTGCTTCCTCTATTTGTAGTTTTTTATTAGATGCCAGACCTCATTGATGTAATTCATTGTCTGGAAATTAAATTAAAACAAGAAGTCTCATTTTTTTTAACCTACCTCCATATTTGAGTAGTATCTTTGTGGTTTGAGTATAATAGAGGCAAAAAATATATAGCTATGAACCATGAGAATGGAACATATGAGAATTACTTTGATCATTTGAGAGTATTTCTATTCTCCACTATTCCCTTCTAAATTTCACACTATTCGTATTTCAGAGTTGTTTTTCACATAAATGCAGAATTATTGCCCACAGTTCTAATGGATTTTTAAAAACGAGTATCACCCACTTCTAAACATCTTGCCTCTGTAATATGCTCACATTCCCCATGACTCCTGTATATGACTTCTCCGATTCTTGTACTTCACTTCATTTTTTCACTGAAGCACTTATATGTGTATGTCTATGTGCACTAGAAACATATGAAGGAGAATTAGTTTGAGCCTCAGAGCGACTCCATGAAACGATTAGTACTCTTACCCTCTTTTGATGATAAAATGAGGTTCAGGGAGGTTCCCTTTGCTTACCAAAGTAGTAAGACCGGAGCTTGACCGTCTACCCTCTCAGTTATACTTGCTTTAGAATTCACCAACTCATTTGAGGCAGCTGAGTGGCACAGTTGGTTGAACACCCAACTCTTAGTTTCAGCTCAGGTGGTGAACTCATGGTTGTGAGTTTGAGCCCTGTTTTGGGCTGCATGCAAAGTGTAGAGTCAACTTGAGTTTCTCTCTCCTTCCCTCACTGCCCCTCCCCACTGCACTCTATCAATCTCTCTCTCTAAAATAAATAGATAAAATCTTAAAAAAAAAAAAAAAACATAATTCACCAACTTATTTTATGTCCTGTCACCTCTACACTGTAGTGAGGTTAATAAAAAGAACTGTAAGTAGTATTATCATTATTTTTTAGCTCTGAAACTGAACTTGAGGGTGACTACGTGATTTGTCCAAGGTCACATGGTAATAAAGAGCCAAGGCCCAAACTCAAGGTCTCTGACTTTAACTCCTTTGCTATTTCACCATATCATGCTGCCTTTACTGTTCATAGGAAATTAAAAAAAAAAAAAAGCAACCAAATTACTATTTCACACCATGAAGGAACAACAGTTACTAACACACCACTTATAGATCTATTTTCTTCATGTCCAGACTAAAGCAAACCTATTGGGTTCATTATTTTAAAAACATACACTCACAGGTATATACCAGGCATATGTGGCACGTTTGATGACTGGGGGTCCATCAACGAAGAAGCAGGGCTGTAAGAGGCAGTGACACACAACAAGCTTCACTAGATGGCGCTGAGAATCACATCAGAGGGGAAGTTCCTCCCAGACAACAGACCTTCCGGAACAGCAGCCCACGCTGCTGCTCAGAAGGGGAATAGGGAGATACCTCCCGAGGCAGGAGGAGAAACTGGGAAGGGGGCTCATGTGCCTTGGTGATGTTGCTTAGCAGCAAGATGCAGAGTCTCTGGGCCAGAGGGCTCCAAGGGCAGGAGAGCTAGGGTCTTTCATACCCAGAGTCTGTCTTATCTACGGCTGGTAGTTTCATGGAAATGTAAAGTAAGCAGGCACTAAATGGCTAAAAATAGGCTTCTTTGAACTATATAGAGAAACTGAATGTGTAAGAATTTCAGTTTGGAGCCAGCTAACTACCCAGCCTGCTATGAAGAAGTGAACATCAGAGGAGCTGTGGTAAAGCTAATACACAACTGTTTGGTCCATTTACATAACAATACACAAATCTCCAATCTAAAGACAGTATCAGTTAATGTGTGCAGTGGAAAAGAATAATAAATACATGAGTTTTTCTCCTGCTTATACTTTGAACAAACAAACCGATAGGTTCTGTCCTGGTTTCTGACTATGAGTAGCAGAGGAGACAGTAATAAATGGCTGGGATTTGAAAGTTTATGGCTTCTACTACCAAACTCAGCTGGCAACAGAAATCAGAGCATGCATTCTTTTGTTTGACAAACTGATGGGTAAATGAAGAACAATTTTGGATTTTGTCCATTTCTATCTATTGTAGTCTCCGTTCTATTTTCAGCATCCTCCCAAATGGAGCAGAGATTGTGGGCTGAGTTCTAGTTGCCACCTAATTTTGGCAAACTGTCAAGTCCTTAACATATCCATAAAATACCCTGATTATTGAGAACACTGAGAATGTTTGTAAAATGGCTGGAGTTTAAATGAAAACTCCCTAGTCCTTGCTTTAAATAAACATTCATAGCCTTGGTGTAAGTCCAGAGTTTTCAGCATATTTGCTTAAATATTTACACAAAACTGTAGGGTTGAAAAGCATAATGGCAATGTTAGAGGCCAGTTCCATCGATTTTATAGATGGGCAAAAATGATGTCCCAAAGTTACAGTGCTAGATGGCAGCCAATGACAGACTGGACATCCAGAGTCTTTAGTTCAAAATGAGTTCCTGAGTTCTACTATACTGTCCTACCACTTTATAAATCCATCGTACTGGTTTTTGACCAAGAGAAGAACATATAGAAGGTAGACAGTATGAAGAATAAAACCACGTTCTTTGAGAATGTTGATTCTTGTCAGATTGGGGTTGATGCGATATAATAGATGTGAAAAACTGAGTGAATAGTGACTCACGGATCATGATATCTGGATACTGCTAACACAGAAGCTTACCATTTTCATTGAAAGAGTTCAGCTCTGTCTCTTATCAGAGATATCATAGAGCTGATCATTGGATTTGACCAAAGATCTAGAATCTTTAATCCCAGTCTGTTTGTAATTCTTAATTTATTTTTACTATGCTTACTTAATAACTAGAAATTTCTAAGGAAATGCCATTACTGCTATGGAGTAGTAAGGGAAGAATTATCAACAGATTCCATCACAATGTGTCAACAATCAGAACCTTCATTCTGTTCAAAGCAGCTTTTTTTATTTCTTCGGAAGTTAGGGATTATCATACATGGAATGAGAAAGGTCAAAGCAGTTTGGGGGGGGATTCATTATTCATGTTCATAGAGCCTTTATTAAAATACTTCCAAACATTCCAGAGAAATAATTCCATCTTTTGATAATTAAGAGTGTAAAGGAAAGACTTTCCACACATGTATGCGTGATCTAGGTAGAAACTATGTTTAAATTATGACTGGCTTATAATCAAATTTGTGCTGAATGATTAACTTGCCATTTTAAAGAAATGAAAATTAATCAAAAAGTATGTTTATGAAATAAAACATTATATAAAATTTGAAATAATGGCCACATTAAACTTCAACTTCTTTGTCTAAACACCATTATCCAGAAGATTAAAAAAAGGGAGGGGGGATGATGTGGAAGACGAAGAGGAGGAGGAGAAATGTATGGTGAAGAGAACCTGGGACCAGGTAGCAGAAGATCTGAGTCCTGACCCTAATTCCAGCATTTATTTACTGTGCAAATTCGAAGGAGCCAATCCCCTCTCGGAAGCCTCAGTTTCTAGGCGGCCTCTCTTTCGAGAGCAGCTGTAGGTGAGCGTGCTTGGGAAACAGAATGGACTTCCCACAGAGGGAACTGTTTTGGACCAGTTATTCAGGAAAGTGTCATTGCCCTCCAGATCTGCCTGAGATGATCTTAGCCTCAGGTTTTTGCCTATTTCACATTCTGGGGAAAAGATGAATCTGGTCACACCAAACGAGCTTGCCTCAATTTTGTGTTCAAAATACGGCTGGCCTTCATCATAAAGCTCTACCACAAACAATAGTCTTTCATACAGAAATACAATTAAATAAGCAACAAACTCCACAGCCAATCTGGATTAATAAATCATCTTCTTCCCTGAGCTCTGTTCAGAGCTAAGAACCACTGACTTAGATGAAGTCTACTTACAGTTAAAGGCACTCCACTCTAAGAGTGAAGACTTAATTATCAAGAGTACTTTCTAGATAGGGAATAAACTGTTGGTTACCAGAGCAGGAGAATTTGGGGGCAGACAGAATAGGTAAAGGGGCTTAAGAAATACAAACTTCCAGTTATGAAACAAGTAAGTCATGAGGATTTCATGTACATTGTAGGGAATATAGTCAATAATATTGTACTAACATTCTATGGTAGCAGATGGTAACTAAATTTATTACGATGATCATTTCATAATATATAAAAATATCAAATCACTATAATGCACACCTGAAACTAATAGGATATCATATGTCAATGATACTACAATTAAATTTTTAAAAAGGTACTAAGAGTTGTTGTTCAAGATGCATCATGCAGTTGGACAAATTCTTAATAGCAAAATTTCCCATTTATGTAACAACTGATAGAATAAAAGCCACAAAGAGTCTCATAATCTAAGACATGTTAACTTTTTATTAAAAGAACTCTCTCTAAATTACCTGTGGTCATTTCTGGTTAAAATGCTTTCAAATATATTTCATTTAATAGACCCTGTTCACCAAAAGCTTTAAAAAAAGTGTTGAGCGTTTGAGTTTTTATTGCATAAATGCTCATAGTTTCTGCAAATCCAGTAGGTCTAAGATACAACTTTGACTTTTCCTTTAAGGCACATGTATCCTTTTCAAATGATCTAAGAGAAAATCCAAAGCTTAGGAAAGAAGAAGAAAATATAATGAATCTCTTGAACAAAAGAGTTCTTTATTCAGTTGGCAAAGATTCATTTTTGCCTTTCGAAACCATTTTGGACATCTAGTTGACTAGGGTTAGTCAAATTCCACACATTTTAATGTTTCTTGTCTAAGTTGAAGACAAAGGCAGAAAAAGGTTTTGTCTGGGCACAGCTGCATCACACAGCAGGAAACGAACCCCAGCAGAGTGGCCCAGTCACCACAAGCAGCCGGCACACACCAAATTGGGAGTGATTAATGCATGATCCACCAACTAGATAGTCTAATTAAATAACGGTGGTTAATTACTAATTAGTATGTGACTTATGTAGATAGAAGCACTTCAGCTTGTCAGATGTTAAAAACAACATTGAAAAAAATCAAAGCCCTGTCATTTCAATAATCTACTTAAAAATGATGCATCAGGGAGATTTTTTGCCATCATTAGTCTAGCCAAAACACATATTGAAGAACTTGTTTTATCTTTCCAAAATTAAGGTCGTCATTCTGTTTAAGTAACAATGTTCCTTTTGCTGTCCTGAAAGGCTAGAAGCCCTAAAATGATGAAATATTTGAAGAGTGTAGCAGGGTGGGGTTAGTGTAGTCCCTATTATCCATTCGAACCCCCGCATATTTGAAATGTAGCCACTACTAATCAGCTGGGCACAGTTGGTTTTCATTTCTCACACTTTATTTTCTGCATACTTAGAAAGCTCTGGTTTTAACCAAAAATCCCTCTATTTAACCAATCCAATGACAATCAGAATATACACTTCTACTCTCGCTGTGAGTGACTGTCCTAACGGGCTAGAGAGGAGGGGCAGAAGGATCCAAGCTCTGCTTTTGGAAATTATATAAAATTTGCTTCCACAACTGTGAAATTTGGGAGCTTTTTTTTTTTTTGGCGTCTATCGAAAAAAATGCCATCTGTCTCCTCATTACCCTTAAAAAAAAAAAAGGAAGGAAAAGAAAAGCTTGACATGGCATATTGATGCCAACTTTTACTTTCAATTATTTATTACCTAAAACACACACACACACACACACAGAAGGTTTCATGAATAATGCTTTCCTCTTTTGTGAAAAGTGTGGGTGAAAATACTACCCATATACTTCTCAACGGGCAGATCAAATCAATGTCCATCTTTCCTAAACATTATTTTTTTATGACCTCACCAAACAAACCAACTAAATAACTTTCCTGTCTCCTTGATGATAGTGACACATTTGCTGCCTTAAAACAAAAAACCATAAACAAAGGGTACACTCTAAAATCCCAACATATTTGCCCAAAAGGAGGCTTGCGGATGGAGGACCTAATGGGTAACTTGCCAATGTGTGGCCTCATGAGAATCATCAAGGATGTTTATTTGTTTGTTTGTTTGAGATCTGAGGATCCCCGCCCCCCACTTGCTGCTCAACAGCATTCCTTGCTTCTTTCCTTTATCTTAAAAGGCAGCCAGATGTCCAGCCAGCTGTGTCATGTGCAGGCATTTCCTCCTGGTCCCAAGCTAGCAAGGGTGATTTCTTTTCGCATCAATCTCCCCAGATCTAGTTTTGGGAATTCGCTAAGCTCACTTCCCATGTGGGAACAGGACTACCCCCGTGGCCACTGCAGGGTCTCCCTGCTTCCCCTCTGTCCCCCTGCCCTAGGAACGGTTTGCCTCTTCTCCTTTCCTTCTCATTAAGTTTGGAGGAAGCAAGCTGAGAAGGAAAGGAGAAAAGGCAAAGCAAGGACTGCTGGTGAGCAGCAAGCAGGGGGAGCGGCAGAAGTGGCCAGCAGCAGTGCTCATCAGAAAGCAAAGCAGCCAGGCAGGCTCTAGGGGGAGGCAGAACCCAGTCAACTCCACCCCATCCACAACACAAGGGAGTTGGGAGGAAGGGGCTAATGCTATCAGTCTAGTTAGTGGGGACGACTGGAGTGTTCATCACTGAGTGTTTTCCTTTTACTGTTGTTTTTGAAGAAGTGGACATTGCAACTTGGCAATATTTTCAAGCTAGTAGCCTTCTTTGAATTAAAGCTGTCCCCCTTGCTCCCCCCAAATAGCCTCTACATTCAGATTTCTAAACCCCATTACATCTAAATGAGTTGCACAATTTTATTGGGGTTTTTGGCTTCTGTTGTTTACTTCTATATAGCAAATAACGGAGGTTAACTTAGGAACATATTGCTACTCATTTCATTTCTCTGAGAAAAATGCATTTTGAATTCCAAAGAAGTATTTTGAAAACAAAATTTTGGATCAGTATATAGGTATAATAGGGGACTTCCTGTACAACTAAATTCAGACACGTTAGAGCGCCTATAAAGCGATCTTTGGCGCAAATGTTTGTCCACAATGCCCTCTAGCGGTTTTAATTGTCATTTCAACACAAACCAAAAAATCCCTCTGAGCAAAAGCTTTTCCATATTGTGAGATTAATGTACATATTTAAAAGTGTTGGAACCATACAGTCCAAGAGTTTTATATTTGAGAAATACTAAGAATATTTAAAATCAAAATTTAATCACTGTCCACTTGATCGTGACACAAAAGTATGTTCTTTGAGGAATCACTCAAGTCTTCCTTTGGTTTTTGTCCTTTCTTCATTAAGAACATCAGTATGGATACAATAGTGAGTGATTCAAGGCAGCTTTTTCTGATTTTAATTTTACACCTTTTGTTTTTGAAGTCCAGCTTCCCCCGTGCTAGATGATGCATCATCCTGGACGGATCTCATGGCCAGGAATGCTCGTAATAACAGCCAGAGGGGGAAAAAACATTCCTTCCATGGTAACTTCATCATCAGTGTCCAAAGCCTCAAATCTCTGATTTATATACTATTACTGCAGTCACAACCATTTTTTTTTTGTTGGACTGAGTTTCTAAGGTTTCTCAGATGCCCCTCAACAAAGCCTCCAAAGTAAAGTTAATAATAGGAATTACAGCAGGCTTTGTGCTGTTCTCAGGCTGGGTGCAAGGTAATTTACCTTAAGCTTAATTAAATCATGTTACCGTCACATACTTTTTCCAGTATATCACAGAACATCAGGGGGAAACTACAATACAACAAATGGAGCTCATAAAGAAAGTTCAGAGGAGGGAGAACAAAGGAAATAAGTAAAGAAAGAAGAGGACCAACATAAAAGCACAACATTAAAGGGGGAAAAATAGTCGTAAGCAAGAAATGGAAATACGAGTGTCCATTTTCCTTGCTACACTGGGTGATTAACCATGAAGTTTTGAAAGATACACAACCCTAAGGAATTGGGTGGTGTCATACAGCGTTTGATCATGCAGAGAGCTACTTAGACTTACCGAGTAATATAAGGTTAGGAAGGTAGCTGTAGTATACAGAGCACAGTGGTTTTCAAAGTGCTATTCCACACACAGGAGCAAAGGCATCACCTGGAAATTCCTTAGGCAGTCTCAGGCTGTACCCCAGACCTCCTTTGGGTCACAATATCTGGGTCTTCACAAGTCTTCCAGGTCATTCTTTTTTTTTTTTTTAAGAGTGGGTGATTGCTTCTTTTTTAAGTTTTTATTTAAATTCCAGTTAGTTAACATAGTATAATATTAGTTTCAATAGTAGAATTTTGTGATTCATCACTTACATACAATACCCAGTGCGCATCACAAGTACCCTCCTTAATGACCATCACCCATTTAGCCCATCCCTCCCCACCAACCTCCCCTCGAGCAACCCTCAGTTTGTTATCTATAGTTATGGTTTGCCTCTCTCTTTTTCTCTCCCATGTTCATCTGTTTTGTTTCTTAAATTCCATGAGTAAAATCATGTCTTCCAGGTGATTCTGATTCTGACACCCACTAATGTTGGAGAGCCACTGTTATACATCAGACATCAGACACTGACCTTAATTGGAGGCAGAATTCAGAAAACCTGGGTTCAAATTCTGCAATGATTTTGAGCACCCCAATCTTAGGTATCAGTTGCCTCATCTTTGACAAGAAGACCACCATACCCACCTTACCCATAGGTAACAAGGATGGCACTGGTGTGTAATTATTCATTCGTTCATGTTTTAAGCAAATACTGAGTGCCTACCATTTGCCAGGAACTGTTCTAGATGCCTGGGAACAAAACAGGGAAAAACCCCTGCTTTCCTGAAGCTTGTCATTCGAGTAGAATAAAACACACCTTAAATAAGCAACAGACTGGATTCGTTTCCTGGGGCCACCACAACAAAGTACCACAAACTGGGTGGCTTTAACAACAGAAATGGACTGTCCCACAATTCTAGTTTGAAAGCATGATGTCAGCAGAGGCTGTCATCAGCAGGTGTCTTGCTTCTTACCTTCAGTGATGCTTAATTTTACATGTCAACCTGGCTGTGCTGTGGTGCTTAGTTATTTGAACACTCACCTCGGTATTGCTCTGAAGGGATTTTGTAGATGCCATTAACATCTACAACCGGTTGACTTTAAGTAAAGGAAATTAGTCTCAATAATGTGTGGGGGCCTTATGTCGCCCACTGAAAAGACCTTAGAAGTAAAGCAAAACGGTGGTTTTCCCCAGGAAGAATAAATTCTATTTCACGACAACAAATCAGTCCCTTGCCCACAAAGCTTCCAGTCCGCCAGCCTACTCTACAAATTTCAAACTTGCCACCCCACACTCACATGAGCCAATTTCTTGATTGATACATAGATGGAGATATTGATATTGATATAATATTCTACCCCTACAGATTCTGTTTCTGTAGAGAAACTGATATATTTCCCTTCCTACTCTCCTTCTTTCTTCAAGCCAAAGAATTTTTATCTTAATTCTTCAAAATAATATGCCACTGGATATAAATTATTAGTTGATTTCAGCTCTAATAAATACTTGTAAGACAGATGTTGTCCTTGCTTTGAAGATAAGAGAATGCAGGCTTATCGAGGTAAAAGAAATTGCTAAAAGTCATTCAGCAAGCAAGAGATTAAGAAGAAAGGAACTAATCTCCAAATTTTTGGACTAGCTCATTAGCTGATACACTCTGAAATTCATCTTTGTAATACCCGGGACTGGGCCTATGTGATGGTTAATTTTATGTGTCAGCTTGACTGGGTCATAGGATGCTCACATTCAACATCATTTCTGGATATGTGTGTGAGGTTGTTTCCAAACAAGATTAGCACTTGGATTGGTGGACTGAGTAAAGCAGATGGTCCTCCCCAGTGAGAGTGGACATCACTCAAACAGTTGAGGGCCTGAAGAGAAAAAAAGGCAGAGGAAGGGGGAACTGGTCTCCAAACTGACTAGAAGAGGACATCGGTCCTCTCCTCTCCTTGGACCAGGACTTACACTACAGGTTCTCCTTGTTCTCAGGCCTTTGGACTAGGATGGAATTTGTGCCACTGGCTTTCCTAGGTCTTTAGCTCACAGACAGTAGATCATGGAACTCCTCAGCCGCATAATCACATGAGCCAATTCCTTAAAATAAACCTTTTTTATTTATCTCTTCATTTCCTTGGCTGACTCTAAAGATCTGTACTGACAGCTGTACTCTTGGCTGGAGCGAGGACAACCTTCACCGTCCTTGCTTGTCCTTCTGCCAATGTCTGGGTGAACTTGTCTCTGTAATTCCCAAGCAGGAATTTAAGTCATATGCTTGGCCATCCTCCTGCAAAATGATCTGTATGTTGCCCCAACTGAGCTGGATTTTTGCTGTAGTTTGTGTCTTATCTACTGGATTTCACAACCCTTTAAACACGGACCTGAATGCTGAACCTTCTGGCCAAACAGTCAGCCCTGGCACTAGTAAGCGTACGGCTGTCTTATCTTCCTCTCTTGCCCCATGGCTATCCTAGGATCTGTTGTGAGCAGTAACATTAGAGTGGGTATGAGCGTGGACCATGGGAGTAGAACTGGATGCCAATCTGGGCTACACCACTTACCAGGTACATGACCTTAGAAAAGTCTCTAAGAGTCTAGAAATCTCTCTAAGGCTCAGTCTCTTCATATGGAAAATGGGGACAATAGTGACATCAGTAGGACAAGTAGTGTAGAAGTACCTACAAAGCCTTCTAGTAAAAATTAAGTGAGGTAGTAAGTATCAAATGCCTAACTCATGCCAGGTCCATGACAGTCACTCAGTCAATATTGCCAGTGACAATGGCAATAATGCTGATTGTAATGAGACAGGACAGTTTCCGTGTAAGCGTTCTCTGGAAAACTTGAGGTCAATGAAAGCAATGGAGAATGCAAAGAAAGAAGCAAGAGTTCAGGCATCCTTAACAAAGGAGTTGATAACTAGTCCCGGTCAAAGGAGAACTAGTCTGGGTTGTATGGGCAGGGTACACACGGAGACTAGGAAGTGGGGATCTTCAAGCAGAAACACAGAGACTCGGAGGCAGAAAGAGGATCTCTACTGTTTCACGTTCAGTTCTCTGTGTACCAAAGAAAGACAAAAGTTAAACTAAATTAAAACTAAAAGAATCAGGTGGCTCTGCCTCATTTCTCCTGTTCTTGCTGCTATTTTTGTTGGAAAGAAGCACGCGAAGAGAAAAGTCCCAGAAAATTTCTACTCTAGGAGTATGAATTCTAACGGTGAGTGTGCAGGCTTCGGAGTCAAATATTTCTGGGCTCCATCACAGTTCTACCATTTTCCAGCTTATTTAATCTCTCTGGGCCCCAGTTCTCTCATCTAATCTCCCAAGATTAATCTACTAGCAAGTGGATTTCGTAGAAAGCAAAAGAAACCCAACTCAAATGAGCTTGAACAGAAAGGGAATTTACTAGCTCAAGGCATCCAAAGAAAGGTGAAACACATGAGTCACGAGGAGCTAGAGACGAAGATGAGTTTCAAGAACAACTGGAATTACAGACGCTGGCAGGGGGCTTTTTTCCTGACTCTTTTATCTGCTCTCAGCACTTCCAATTTCATTTGTCTCGCTAAGACCAACAAATAGGGCCAATGAATCCTCCCAGGGCTTCAGCTACCAGACAGGTCCCAAGTTCAGATCTTTTCTGGGGAAGCAGTTCAATTAGCTAAGTTTGGCCAACTGCTCACCCCTGCTGCAAGCAGATGAGATATGGTTAAATAAGAACATGACTGCTCCCACAGTAACCATGTAGACAATGGAGGACAGGACAGTGGGAAGGATGATACTGGGCAGAAAATCCCACAGCTATCCACTAAACTGACATTTTTCAAACCATTTAAAATAATGTTTATAAAAATTTAAGTGACAATGGATAAAAATTGTATGTAGAGTACAATCTCATCTTTAGAGAGCACTATAGACTAAAATCATTGTAAACAAATGCATTAAAATATTTATAGCATTCATCATGGGTAACAGAACCATGGATAATTCTCAGAAGATATTCACAGGCCACCCAGTAGACCCAGGTTGGTCTCAAGCATAGCAGGATTAAGAATATCTAAATATTCCACATCAGCATCTTTATTGTCATAAAACACTGTCACAATAAAACCAACATTCTCATGATACAACTAGAGTTTTAAAAGAAAAAACGTTTTAACTACATGCATTTTATTTTTTTAAAAGATTTATTTATTTATTTGAGAGAGAGAGAGAGAGAGCTCACATGCACAAGTACGAGGGGCAGAGGGAGAAGGAGAAAGAATCCCAAAGCAGACGCTGTACTGAGTGCAGAGCCTGTCACAAGACTCGATCTCAGAACCCTGAGATCACAACCTGAGCCGAAACTAAGAGTCGGACCCTTAACCAGCTGTGCCACCCAGGCACCCCTAACTACAGGCATTGGAAAAAGAATTTCTTTTTTTTTTTTTTTTTTTTTTTTTTAAAGATTTTATTTATTTATTTCACAGAGGGAGAGAGATCACAAGGAGGCAGAGAGGCAGGCAGAGAGAGAGAGAGGGGGAAGCAGGCTCCCCGCCGAGCAGGGAGCCCGATGCGGGCCTCGATCCCAGGACCCTGAGATCATGACCTGAGCCGAAAGCAGAGGCTTTAACCCACTGAGCCACCCAGGCGCCCGGAAAAAGAATTTCTTATACAGAATTCTATATCTGCTCCCTAAGACAGATAATACAGTCATTAATTTTTCATTTCCCTTCCATTTTCTCCTCAGACCATTCATCCTTCCACCTTCTCAAGGGCTTTCCACTCAACCCTGAACCCTAAACACAAGAGTCTAGTGTACATACCAAGGATATGTGTGTTCCCAGTCACTGGGTTGATGGGAACAGCTTACATATGCTTAATCTATCCCTTGAAAGAGTCGAAGATTAGTTCAATTAGCTGAGGTATATAGTACAGTGACAGGTGTTATAATAGTATCCATTTTACAGATGTGTAATATCTTACAGTGAGGAAGTGGCTGAGTTGGGATTACATTCTGGCACAAAAGCTACAGTTGGACAGACGGATGCCCTAGAGTTTTATCTGAATACCCTGACTTCAGGAAGATCAAGAAAAAGACTCTCTAGCTCAAATGCCACCATCTCTGACTCTTTCTCTGCCTACACAATCAGGGATGGCCTCTCCTTCCTGTAACTTTAAATGTACTCTTTGCCTGAAGCAATTATTGAACAGTTATCTTACACTGTTATCTGTTATTCTTTCGACACACATTTATTACTTATCATGTGCTAAGAATTAGACGCTAGGGAAAGACCAGTGAATAAGATACAGTCCCTGATCTCAAGGATCTTGCATTTAGAGGTGCAGAGGGTCAAAAGTATTATTGTAATTTTACGTGGTAAGGAGATATGAAGGTAGGAATAAAAGTCATTGAGAGCACCATAGGGATCAAAAGTGACTTCTTGGAGTAGGTATATATACTGAACCATGACTGATGAGAAGAAAGGCTGAGGAAAGGGAGTGAAACAGGGTCAGATAATGGAAAACAGGATGGGGCCCAGGCCAGACCTGGAGATCTGCAGGCCTGAGAGACCGTGGGGAGCTGGCGCACTCGTCTGTATTTCAGAATCTGGAATATAAGTCAAAGGACAGCTATACTATAAATAAGCCTGAAGAAGCAGTCAGGGGCTGGATCACCAAGGGTATTGTCAGTCACATAAACTGGTTTGTACTGAAATATATGAAGAGCAATAAATTGTAAGATGGTGATTAGCATGCTCAGACTTGCATTTTATTAAGTTCTGTTTTGCTTCAATGTGGAAAAATGGATTGCAAAGGCTGAGGCTGGAAACAGGGAGACCACGTTGTAGGCTACAGTAGTATTTCAAGTGAGAAATGATGATGGGCTGATCTAAGGCAATGGGATGAAGAACAAAATAAGAAGGCAGAATGATAAGTACTCTTTCCCTCTCTCTTCTGTTTTCTCTCTTTCTCTCTCTAGCTCTCTCTCATCTTGTCCATAGATAATAAGAACTGACATTCACTGAGCACTTACTATCTAGTGGGCTCTCTCCTAAATGCTTTATATTTGATTCACGTAATCCTCAAAACAAGCCAGTTCCTTTTTTTTTTTTTTAAGATTTTATTTATTTGACAGAGAGAGACACAGCGAGAAAGGGAACACAAGCAGGGGAGTGGGAGAGGGAGAAGCAGGCCTCCCGCTGAGCGGGGAGCCCGATGCGGGGCTGCATCCCAGGACCCCAGGATCATGACCTGGGCCAAAGGCAGATGCCCAACAACTGAGCCACCCAGGTGCCCCAAGCCAATTCCTCTTGATACAGATGAGGAAACTAAGGTATAGAAATTAACTTGGCCAAGGTTCTCAAAGTCAGAGACATTATATTTCCTTCATTATCTTATATTTCTTGAAATGTATGCTAATTATAAATATAGGGCTCAATAAATACTTGTGGATTTGTTATTATAATCATTTGCCAGGGGAATAAAGATTCTTACAGATAACTTTGCATCTCCCAACACACTCAAGCACAGACTGTGTGATGACTCAGCAAGCATACTTTGGAGCAAAATCCTACATTTTGTGGAAGCTCCTAGAAAACCCTAAAGTCCCTAATAACACTAACATCTGATGACTTTATGATTCAGTGACTGAAGGATGAACAACCTGCTAATTAACAGAAAAATCTCTGAGCTTGCAAAATTCTCTAACAGTAAGGAAGTCACCACTAATCTCAGCCACACATAGAATCACAATTCTCCTTTGGCTACTATTTCTGATCCCCTCCTTCAACATTCCTTATACAACTGAACAAAAAGAAACACTACTTATGAGGAGTAAGGACACTTCGACCATACATATTTCCCCAGAAAACTAATCGAAGTGTAATAGGGAGAAAGAGATATTTCATTAAATTCCTCTTAGGTCCATTTTAATTTCTGAAAGCACTGGGCATGTAATAATATGCTAATTTTCATGGACAATGTAACATTTTAGAGTGGAATTAGGGGTATATTCTGAGGAAAGGTTGAAAATCTCTGGAGCCAGGGGACTATGCCTTTATTGCTTTTCTGCTATTAACTTGCTCTGGGACTTGAAGCAAGTCCCTTAAGCCTCTCTCAGTTTCATTTGTACCTCATTTGTAAAATATGGAATAATACTTAACAACTACCTCATAGGGATATACTGAAAAAATAATGAGCTAATAGAGACAGGCAAGATGTTTTGAGATCCTTGGATCAAAGATCCAGCACATTAAATACTAAATTTAAATGAATTAAAGATGCATGCAAATCCTATTAATGTGTACACTTCAGAGGAATGGACTGTGATATCGTAAACTATATAAAAACTTTTAGAGTGTGAGGTATAAAAACATTTAAATACAGTATCATTTTCTAAATGTTCTCTCCTTTTAGATTAAAAGCCAGTAGGGCTAAAATTCATCTTCTAAAACTCCAGAGGATAATGAATTATCTCATGATAGCATTTTAAAAGGAAATGTGGAGTTCCCTTGAAGTGATTTTCAGATAATAAAATGGTTTAAAGTCTAATTTCTGAAACTGTAAGAAAAAAGATGTCAGATTCACTTGACCCTCAATACCTATGTTCGTCCACACTTCTCATGTGGGCTTAAAGCCGGCAGCAGGCTAACAGCTGCCAGGAATGCTAGTGGGCTAGACTGAGGGCTGATGGTCCACTGCTGTAACTCCAAGAAGTTACAGTTCTACTCCAAGAAGTGCCTTTAAGAATTTTTTTACTCAATTTTCTTATAATTAATATTTCCTAAGGCAGATTAGCATCCACATTAGAAAACACTGGCTCTGATTTATGTACTAGTTTAAATCTTACCAAAGGGCATGTTTCCCCTTTTGGAGATATAGCCTGAAATGTTATCTGAGAACAAGTATATAATACAGTCATTGTCTGATTCAAATGCATTGTATTTAAGGTATATAGAAATAACTCAGAAATTTAAAAATCTCCTTCTTTAGGAATCAGAAAAGGCCATTGATCCTGAAGATAAGAGAGATTTTAAGATCTAGGCTTCTAAATGAGGGTAAAATATTCCATATTGTTGTTTGAAAGCTTAGGCCAAAACTGAAATAATAATAAATATGAATAATAATTTGGGGACTAGAGGGACAGGTTCTATGGAGCTGGAATTCACTAAAAAGAGCTTTGCCATTCTAGAAGGCTTAAGAAGCTAAGTACAGAACCCCCTAACAGAGAGGAAAATTGTCCAGAAAAATAAGTATTTCCAAAATAAAAGAGGTCACCTATGGGATTGGAATCTTATATATCAGAGCTGCAATCTCTGATACCCAAATGTTAAGCTACTTTCACAGATATCAACGGGTTTTTGCAATCAGCCATGGGCAGAAGAAACTATAGACTGTAGATAGACACTGCAGTTAAAGATAATGTAGCAGTAAGGAGAGTCTAGGTCTCACATCTGTGAAACCAAAACTAAATTTCAAATACAACTGAGTTACCAGGAAGGCCTACGTGTAAAACTGCTGGTTGGCCTAATTCCCGTTCTAGTAAGTTCTGCACAAGAGCAGTGACTAGAAAACAATGAATAATAGAAATATGTGCCCAAGAGTAACAAGCTCTAAAAACCTGTCCCAGAAACATGAAAAGAGAACTGGAAGGAATAAGGTTGTGCCCATCTGTAAATCTATTTTTTGAACATTTTATGACAACCAAATAACAACAAAGTGGGTGTAACATGCGCTATCTTATTAGCACCTGGAGAAGGGTCAATAAACACCCAACACTGGTGCTACTCCTCCTGTCACTTGCCTACTGTAAACATCATTTTTTGAAAAATGATATTCCCCACTGAGCATGGAGAGGGTCTCTGAATCCTATTTAAAACACTGACTCCACATAGTCACCACCTGTCAAATGGAGTTGGGTCCTAAGGTGACATCTATTTCCCATCTCCAGCTTAGAAATTTCATTTGACAAAAAAAAAAAAGTTACTTGTAATTACAAAGCAGTGGCTTTTCATTCATGTGTTGTATTTAGCAAACACTAAAACACATACTTGTAATAGCTTTGAAAAATACTAGTTATCATTTAGAGCAACCTCCAATTAACCTATCCCTCGTGCAATTCCCATGGGTAACCATTGTTAAACATTTGGTGCAATTTGTTCTAGAACTTTCTAATGCAGTATATAATCTACCATGTTTCCTCAAGTCTAAATGCCTTCATTTGAATTTGAAGCAATTTAATAACTCATTTCCTAAAGAAAAACCACAACAAATGAAACACTATAATGTTAATGTAATAATAAATTATGACATTGCCAAATTTCAGTCATTAAAATTTGAAAATTGTGTTTTATATTATATATATATATATGCATTTTATATAAGTGAAACTTTGTAAATAACAATCTTCTATATCTTGTGAGGAGTTCCAAAACAAGGGTTAAAAAACACAAATACACAGGTCTAAACCCCTCTTCTGCAGATGCTGCCAAGCATCTCATATATATTTTTTAAATATACAGGTGAATCTCATGTGCCCTTTCTGGGAACACCTCCTGTCACACAGTATCTTATTTTACTCTTTCATAAGAAGATATTTAACTGAAACTTTTCTATCACAATGTGTTCAAGTGTCTGTGATTTCCATTGCACTAGTTTCTTTCCTAAGGCTTAGTCTAAGATTCCAAAGGAGTTTCAACAAAAAGGGAGTATATTATTTTACTTGTTACAAAATTAGTGTATGGTTTTCTATGATTAACTGTAGGTATTAAATAAAGTTGAAAATAAGATTTCATTCCACCTTCAAACCCTGATGTGTTTTCCTGCCAAATATAGAAATGAATATTAATTTTCAACTTTCTGGAGGAGGCCAAGAAAGACTTATAACTTGCAGATATAACAAAGCTCAGAAATAGGTAACACTGAATCATTAGAACAGAATGTAGGCTGATAAATACACTCATTCTCGTTTCCAGGAGATGACAATGAACCCTCGTCCTAACTTTATGACAGAAGAAATGCAGATTGTTGATATGTATATAAAAAGTTCTAATTCATTGCTACATAAAATAATACAAATTAAAATGAGATTCAATTTTTATCCATGAGATTGTTATTTTTTTAAACTCATCTAGGGCACACAAGACTCCCAGGACACAAACCAACTAGAAAACAGGAGAGTAACACCAGTAAATGGCAGAGTAGGAAGTCCTGAACCCTCCTTCCCCCAACAAACACACCAATTCATCAATAATTCACAGAAAAAATTCCATTTGTGAGAAATCCAGAAGTGAACTGAAAGGCTTTGGCACCCTGGGAGAATGAGAAACCAGACTCACTGAAGACAGAAGGGAGAACTGGGACATTCTCTTGCCAGGGTCCCTGTCCATATGATCAGGAAGAGACTCTCTAACCCCAAGTTTCACTCAAGGAAGGAAAGCGATGGGTTCATGTGTCCAGCAGGGGTTCCCCAGAGAAACAGTTTCTGTCTTGAATTGGAGCTCTGACCAGTCCAGCACAAATTAGCCACCCAGGAGAAAACAGATGTTGACTTGGGCTGGTAGACACCATCGATCTTCCATGCTGCTTAGCATAGAATAGGTGGATGAAAAATCCCAGCTCAGTTTCCCCCCAGGGAGGAAAATAGTTGATCTGTATGCCCAATGACCCAACTTCTCTAGGACCACACAAAGAATCATCATCTGTCTTGTCAACCTTGGAGCTCTTACTAGGTCTACTAGACACAGTCTAGTAGCCTTGGGAAGAATGAAGGTGACAGTTTGGGCTGACAGACACCATAAATCCTACCTTTGTTCAACACAATTAGTGGATGAAAAATCCAAGCTCTTTGATCAACCTTGGGGAAGGAAAGAGTTGACCCATGTGTCTAGTACCTCAATTTCTCCAGGGATGCCTAAAGAATTAGCATCTGTCTTATTAGTTTTCACAGTTCTGATAGGTCAAAGGCAGAGGCCCCAAATCTCTGGCCAGATTGATTGGTAGGGATCATTTCTGTACAAGGCTGCTCTGTGAAGACTGGGAGGGGTACCTACTTTGTCTAGTGTACAGACACCAACAAAGACATCAAGAAGAATGAGGAATCAGGAAAAGATATTACAAAGGAACAAGATACATATCAAGAAACTGACCTTGGGCACCTGGGTGGCTCAGTGGGTTAAAGCTGCTGCCTTCGGCTCAGGTCATGATCCCAGGGTCCTGGGATCGAGGCCCACATCGGGCTCTCTGCTCAGCAGGGAGCCTGCTTCCTCCTCTCTCCTCTCTCTCTGCCTGCCTCTCTGCCTACTTGTAATCTCTCTCTCTGTGTCAAATGAATAAATAAAATCTTTAAAAAAAAAAAAAAAGAAACTGACCTTAAAGAAAAAGGAGTTATATGATTTACCTGACAGAGAATTCAAAATAATCGTAATAATCACTGAGGTCAAGATAAAAAAAACATTAACAAAGTGGCAATATCAAGAAAGAGATAGAATTTTTTTAAAATACCAAGCAGAAATCATGGAGCTGAGAACACAGTCACTGAACCACAAAATTCACCAGAAAACTTCAACAAGAAACTAGGAGAAGTAGAAGAATTAGCAAACTCAAAGATATGTCATTAGAAATAATCCAAAGGAGAAAAAGAAATGAAAAAAGAACGAAATAGGGACACCTGGGTGGCTCGGTGGGTTGAGCCTCTGCCTTTGGCTCAGGTCATGATCCCAGGGTCCTGGGATCGAGTCCCACAGCTGGCTCCTTGCTCAGCGGGGACCCTGCTTCTCCCTCAGCCTCTGCCTGCCACTCTGCCTACTTGTGCTCTCTCTCTCTCTGACAAATAAATAAATAAATAATCTTAAAAAGAAAAGAAAAGAAAAAAGAATGAAAAAGTTTAAGAGACATACAGAATATCAACAAGTAGACTGTTTTACACATTACAGAGTCCTAGAAAGTGAAGAAAGAAAAAGGGCAAGAAAGTTTATTCCAAGTACTAATGACTGAAAACATCTCAAATCTAGAGAAAGAAAGAGACATACTGATCCAGGAAGCTCAATGGAACTCCCCAAAAAAAGATTAATGCAAACAAATTCAACCAAGACATATTATAATCAAATTGTCAAAAGTCAAATACAAAGAGAGAATTTTGAAAGCAGCAAAAGGAAAGTGATTTGTTACATACATGGGAACCACCTTAACACTATCAGTGAATTTTTCAACAGAAACCCTGCAGAACAGAAGGTAGTGGGCTAATATATTTATATTCAAAGTACTACAGGAAACAAAAAAACCTGTCAGCCAAGAATGTGATATACCATATTAACACAATAAGGGATATAAAAATCACACAAATACCTCAATAGATGCAAAATAAAGAGTATTTGACAAAACACAATACCCATTCATGATAAAAAACTCTGAACAAACTAAGAATAGAGGGAATTACATAAATGTAAAAAAGGTCATATATGAAAAGCCCACAAATAACATCTTACTCAAAAGCTTTTCCCTTAACAATAGGAAAAAGGCAAAAAAAGCCCACTCTCACCACTTCTATTTCACCTAGTACTAGAAGTCCTAGACAGAGCAAGTATGTGAGAAAAAAAAAAATAAAAGGCATCTAAATTGTAAAAGAAGTAAAATTGTTCCTATTTGCAAATAACATAATCTTGTATGTAGAAAACCCTAAAGAATGCATCAAAAACACTGTCAGAATAAATAAATTCAGTAAAGCAGCAGGATACAAAATCAACATATAAAAATCAGTTGCATTAGTATACACTAACAATTGACTATCTGAAAAGGAAATTAGGAAAACAATCTCATTTATGATAGCATCAAGAAGAATAAGATACTCATGAATAAACTTAACTAAGGTAGTGAAAGACTTATATACTGAAAACCACAAAATACTGAGGAAAGAAATTAAACAAGAGACAAACAAATAGAAACATATCCCCTGTTCATGAACTGGAAGACTTAGTACTATTAAAATGTTCACACTACCCAAAATAACTTACAGATTTAATGCAACCCCTATCCAAATGCCAATGGCATTTTTTAGAAAAATAGAAAAAAATTCTAAAATTCATAAGAAAACTCAAAAGACCGTAAGTAGTCAAATCCATCTTAAAGGAAAAAAGTGAAGCTAAAGGCGTCAAACTTCCTGATTTCAAAATCCATTACAAAGCTGTAGTAAATAAAACAGTCCTTGCTCATGCTCTCTCTCTCTCTAAAATAAGCAAAATCTTAAAAAAATAATAAAATAAAAAAATGAAACAGTGCGGTACTGGTGTAACAACAGACACATAGACCAATAACAGAATAGAGAGCCCCAAAATAAATCCATGCATATACAGTCAAATGATCTTTGACAAGTGTGGTATGATTACAAAATGAGGACAGGGTAGTGTCTTCAACAAATGGTACTGGGGATATCCACATGCAAAAGAATGAAATTGGACCCTGATCTTAAAAATCAACTCAGATGGCTTAAACTTAAATATTATACCTGAAACTGTAAAACTCCAGGATGAAAACACAGGAAAAAACATCATTACATTGGTCTTGACGATGATTTCATGAACATGACAGCCCAAGTACAGGCAACAAAAACAAAAGTAAACAAATGGGACTACGTCAAACTAAAAACTTCTGCACAGCACAGGAAACAACCAGCAGAATGAAAAGGCAGACTATGGAGTGGGAGAAATTATTTACAAACCATATATCTGAAAAAGAGTTAATCTCCAAAAATATATGAGGAACTCTTACAACTCAATAGTAAAGCAACTACTAACTCAGTTTTTTAAAAGGGGGAAAGGACTTGAACAGATATATCCCCAAAAAAGACATATAATGGCCAACAGAGATATGAAGAAATGTTCAGGGGTACCTGGGTGGCTCAGGTCAAGATCCCAGGGTCCTGGGATCAAGCCCTACATCAGGCTCCCTACTCGGCAGGAAGCCTGCTTCTCCCTCTCCCACTCCCTCTGCTTGTGTTTTGTGTTCCCTCTCTCGCTGCGTCTCTCTCTGTCAAATAAATAAATAAATAATCTTTAAAAGAAGAAGAAGAAGAAATGTTCAACATCACTCATTATCAAGGAAATGAAAATCGAAACCACAATGAGAGATCATCTGTCAGGTGTTAGGATGGCAAAAGTAAATAAATAAATAAAATAAAAACAGGTCCAAAGATGTGGAGACATTGTAACCCTTTGCACATTGTTGGTGGGAATGCAAAATGGTACAGCCACTATGGAAAAGTACAGAGGTTCTTCAAAAATATTGAAAATAAAACTACCATATGATCCAGCAATCCCACTTCTGGGTATTTATCCAAAAGAGTTGAAATCAGCATCTTGAAGAGGTATTAGCCCTTGATGTGCACTGCGCCACTATTCACAAGCACCACAAGGTGGAAACATCCTAAGTGTTCCTCAGTGGATGAAGAGATAAAGAAGTGTGGGATATACATGCAATAAAACACTATTCAGCCTTTAAAAAGAAGGACATTCTGCAATATGTAACAATACAGATGAACCTGAAGGATTATGGTAAGTAAAATAAGTCAAGCACAGAAAGACAAATACTGACGATTCCCCTTATATGAGGTATTTAAACTAGCCAAATTCATAGAATCAAAGAGTGGAACGGTGTTTGCCCGGGGTTATGGGGAGTGGCTAATCAATGAGCATCAACTATCAGTTAAGCAAGATGAATAAGCTCTAGAAATCTGCTGTGCAACATAATATCTGTAGCCAACAATAATGTATTGTACACTTAAGAAATTTGTGAGATTAGATTTCATGTCAAATGTTCTTAACCACAAAGTTTTTTTTATTTTTTTATTTTTTTTTAAGATTTTATTTTATTTATTTATTTGACAGAGAGAGAGAGAGAGAGATTACAAATAGGCAGAGAGGCAGGCAGAGAGAGAGGAGGAAGCAGGCTCCCTGCCGAGCAGAGAGCCCAATGGCGGGGCTCGATCCCAGGACCCTGAGATCATGACCTGGGCCGAAGGCAGAGGCTTTAACCCACTGAGCCACCCAGGCGCCCTAAAGTTTTTTTTAAAAAGAGAAAATTTAGCCACTGAGTCTCTTAGAAAAAAAAAACAAAAAAACTCAAATACAGTCATTGTTATTAAAAATCCTCTTTTTAAATCTTCTATTCAGAATCCTAAAAATAAAAATAGGAGCACTTTAAGGGGGAAGAGAGACACTAACTAAAAGCCTCACTGAGAGATCAGTTCACAAATGTATACGTCACACAAGACAATGGAAATGAAGAACCAGAAGGTAGATCAAAATATGCTCAAACTAATAAAAGAGATTTATAAACAGAAACCACACAAAAAACAAAATATCCTGGTACGTATATTCGTTTTCTAGGGCTACCATAACAAGTACCACAGAGGGGTGCCAGGGTGGCTCAGTGGGTTAAGCCTCTGCCTCATGCTTAGGTAATGATCTCAGGGTCCTGGGATCGAGGCCCGCATCGGGCTCTCTGCTCAGCAGGGAGCCTGCTTCCTTCTCTCTCTCTCTGCCTGCCTCTCTGTCTACTTGTGATCTCTCTCTCTCTCTATATCAAATAAATAAAATCTTTACGGAAAAATTTTTTTTTAAATTAAAACAAGTACCACAGAATGGGGGGTTTAAACCACATTTCTTTTTTAGCAATTCTAGAGACTCGAAGTGCAAGGTTCGGTTTGTTTTAAGACCTCTCTCCTTGACGACAGGCGGCCATCTTCTTGTGGTGTATTCACATAGTCAACTCCCTGTGGTCCTAATCTCCTCTTCTTAAAAAGACACCAATTATACTGGATTCCAAGCCGTATGACCTCATTTCACCTTAATTATCTCTTTAAAAGCCCAGTTCCCAAATACAGTCACATCCTGAGGTACTTAGGGTTAGGACTTAAACACATGAATTTAGGAGGAACATAATTAAGCTCACAAACAGTACAGGAGGAGGAAAAAGGCTGATTTGACAATAAAATGAAATAAAACAAAACTTAAGGAAATGATGGATACAAGCTGAAAGTTAAAATCCAATGGACAGGTTAAACAGCAGGAGTTCAGTGCAGAGTTTTGATAGAGAATTAGCGACCTGGGAAACGTTTGTGGATAGTATGTGATACGGCACAGAGAAACAAAAAGATGTAGAATGAGAAGTTAAGAGGGAAAGAGAATTAGATGAATTGGTAAAATTTATGTCTTACTGAAATTCCAGAAATGATAGTATGGAACGAAGGAAAAGGCAATATCTAAAGAAATAATGGTTGAGAATTTTCCAAAATTCACAAAAGATGTTAATTTTAGAATCTGGGAATCCCCCCAAATCCTAAGCAAGATAAATGAAAAGAAGTCCACGTTTAGGCATACTGTAGTGAAATGTGCAACTTCAAACACAGAGATCTTAAAAACAGCAATGAAGGGGAAAACATCATTGTCTAAAAAATAAAAATTATGAAATTATGAAGACATCAGTAGCAACAGATACAATAAGACAGCAGAATGATACCTTCAAAGTGCCAAAGGAATGTAACGGTTACTTCAGTTCTATATCCAGCTACACCATCATTCAAAAAAAGAAGGCAAAATAAAAAGAAAATAACCTTGAGCATATTTATCTCAAAAAGTTAATCATGATTACATCTAACTATTATAGATTATTTTTATTTCTTCTTTGTTAGTTTTTGTATTTCAAAAATTTCTATACTGTTGCTTTTAACATCTAACGTTTTAACATCACCAATGAATATTAAACAAAATAACATTTAAATATATGTAACGAATATGTGATATATATTATATTTATGAAGTGAAAATAGTCATTTTCTCCATTTTAATCAAATGTCCTTTTTCTTGGTGTACTACGTCTCAGATCCTCTTAAAATAAATATTTATTCAAAGGCTTCTATTCTTTTCCAATAAAATTTGTGACCCCAGAATGACAACTTAAAACAAGAAGTGGGACAGTGACTTGGAATTCAGGTGTAATGGAATTATAACGTTTTGTTGACAAAATGCTACTGAACTGACAAAGTACAGAACTTTGAGTTCGAGACATTGGTTCCAGATCTCTCACTGATGGGGTAAACCTTCCAGCGTGGGCCTCCTTCATCAGCAGTCAGTGTGGCTCCAATGAACCCAAGTTGGAAGCTTGTTGGGATTTTAGACTCAGTTCATCTCGATCTGTTTTGGAAGTTACCTTCTTGTAATTACCCTCGCTCTCAGTTTCTATCATTTGTTTACTAACATCCTGATTTTTTTTTTAATGTATCTGGTGTTAATTATAGACTGATAGCTGTTGCTACAGCTTTCCTTCCAAAACAATACTCCATATACAAAACAATATTTGAAAATAAAATCAGGAAAAAATAATCACAACACAATTACATTTCACAAGCACTTTTAAAAATTTTTAGAGATTTATTTATTTACTTGAGGGGGGAGGGGCAACGGAAGAGGGAGTAAGAATCTTAAGCAGACTCCCCACTGAGCACAGACAGAGCCTGACAGAACCCAGAGGTCATAACCTGACCCAAAACCAAGACACTCAACTGCCACCCCGGCGCCCCCATGAGCACTTTTAAAATAACAAACTGTCATGATTAACACCTAAAAAGTTACAGTCTTCATGATCATTTCTTAAGTTCGGGGCAATTATCAAAATAAATCGTGACAAATAAGTTGGCCAATTTGCCTTTTGGTGTTTCTTTGGAATATGCTATATTTTAGAAAAAGCATACCACTTTTCTTCATCTAAAAATTATTTTCATATAAAGTTTTGACTCATAATTTTCAATGTTTCATTGCAATTTTACCAGCATTTGGGTTCTAGCAGAATCCTGCTGTTTTCCTTGCAGGAAAATGACTTTAAAATAAGTCTTCAGCTCATACTTGGTGAGCACAGACGACGACTGCTTTAAAAATTCTCTAATCAATCTGTAAGGCACTCTTGAGAATTTCAAGTTACCGTGTGAATTCTTTGCATGCCGAGATTTGTAGGAATTTATGGAGGTTTTCCTCCTATTGTTTTCTATCAAATGATTCCCAGTTTATTAATTTGCAATCTTTATTCATGTTGGGAAAGTATGAAAAAAAATACTCTCAAAAGGAGAAGCTTCACATAAAGCCGTCAGGTAGGAATTTATTTCAGCTCAAAGAAACTTCGATTGGAAATGCTCCTACTTTGTTGATGCTTCCTTAAAAGTCTTTCTCCTCCTCCACCATTTTACGGAAAGGTTCCACTTTGCAAACAGAAGAAGACATTGCAGTATGTGGGCTGATTTTAAAAGAAACATTCAATTTCGCATGATTGAAGAAAAATGAGAATGACAGAGAAATAGTAATAGATTGTGACCAGAAGGCTTTCCCCTTCCCTCTTTCAGACACGAAATCTGAGTAACAAATACTTCCATTCAAACCCATGGCATTGCATCCAAACAGTTCAGGTGCCTCTTTTGCTCTTTATTAGTTTCTAAAAGGGTCTATCATTAAGGGAAATTTATGTTCTAATCTCTTCCACCCCAGAATACCAAATCTTTCCTAAGGTCATGATTTTCTTTAAGTCCCAAAGAAATGTTAGTAGATGCTGATAAAAAGAGATTAACTGCGGTGGAAAAGGTCAGGTGCTCAGCACCTGATTAAAACACTATGTCAATGTAATACAGTAGTCAAGGTACACCTTTCAGATAAATCAGAAGCTGGAAAATAGTGGTACGTTTTCAGTACCCTCTGGTTATGAGCATTCTGATTTCACAAGCTTGTGGGAGGTCATATGGGTAATGGAGTGACTTGCAGCCTTTAAAAAAAAATTCATTGCAAGAATCTTATTTATGCATTGTGAACCAACACATAAAAATAAATACAGTGCCTATCCTTAATATATATGTACCATTACTGATATTATCTACTGCAGTCTTTTTTTTTTATGCTTTTGAGATCCTTATTAGCCTGGAGTATGACCTGCTAACTGTGACCTTGAACAAGTTGTTTACCCTCCCTTCATCTCAGTCTTTTCACTCCAAGTTCACGAAGCTAAATCAGATGACATTTGTGAAGTTGTAACTACACCCAGAAGAAGTAACTACACCCAGAGCTCTCAATGTATGTAATTCCTTTCTATGCACACTACTCTCCTTCCTTTATTTAGAGTCTATGCTCATATTATGTTGACCAAAAACAAAATTAAATGTATCAAAAAATTGAAGTGAACATAGACAAGGATATGAGAGATGGCCAGAGTAGTGACTCCTAATTCATCAGAGGTGCCTGCATCTAGAGCCCCGTCAGGTCATGCTCCTCAACACCACGTGACATGCTTTGCCTGATGGGATATAAAGGAATGTGACACACGCAGCGGCTTACAAACTGCTTGTGCACTGGGCTTGCCTTCCTGCTGCTGGGAACCCCCTCTTGCGACTTTTGGAACGCTGCCACCATGTCAACAAACCTGTACAAGCCTGCTGGGCACTTGTGGTCCAACTGACAGCAGGAACCAACAGACAAACATGTGAGTGAGGCTATCGTCACGCATGTCAGACTATGGCTCCATAGGACAAGCTAAAGAATACCCAGCCAAGGCAGCCTCAATTGCTGAGCCACAGATCCAGGAGCAAATAAGATTTTTTTTTTTTTATTTGACACAGAGAGAGAGATTACAAGTAGGCAGAGAGGCAGGCAGAGAGACAGGGAGAGGAGGAAGCAGGCTCCCTGCTGAGCAGAGAGCCCGATGCGGGCCTCGATCCCAGGACCCTGAGATCATGACCTGAGCNGCTTTAACCCACTGAGCCACCCAGGCGCCCTCCAGGAGCAAATAAAAGGGCTGTTCTACAGCCTTTTTGAGCCACTAAGTAGGTTGGTTTTTTCTTTTCTTTTTTTTTTTTTTT